>JAHWFO010013737.1:0-12111 GCA_023313115.1 Rhysida immarginata
TATGGAAAGAGGACGTGTTGGATAAAGTTAAATCAATATTTAATAAAAAAGAGAAAATTCAATTACAACGAAAAGTGAAAATTGTCACTGACAAATTATGATTCTCCTAATAATACGTAGCAATTAAGTTTACATGACAAGTAATTATAATATTTTTCATAATTCTTCTTCTTGAGAAGTTGCACTCGGAAAATCCTGAATCGGTCCTATGCCCATCATTAGAAGGATGTCGGGCATCAATAAACAGAAGGCAACAATAATTAAGACGAAAGTTCACTATTATCTAAAACTGCTTTGTCAATTAGAACTAACATTTATTTTACATCTTGGAGTCTTACGTTTCACAGAACGTTTGGGAAGTTGCAGGATCCGGCCCTATTTTTCTCTCGTTTGGAGTTGGCAGTAGAAAACTTGCATAGCAACACGGCTGGGGGTATTTTCACTATTATACCTTGTTTAAATTGGCAGCAATTAAAATTATTGGAACAAAATTATATGTACTCATATTAGTAACTTGTTTGTAATTAAATACTTAATTTTTACTTCCTGATAGGACTACGTGGAAATTGATAGCAACAAAAGATCCAGCTGAATTGAACGAGAAATTTTAATCTATAATATTGAGTTTCATTATCAGAGCTAATCTAGTAGTATAAATACGGAACACTTACTAGCAAGAAAGGGAAGGAAGGACACGTGAAAGTTGAGAAATGGTGTAAAGATCGACAACGAATTTGCCGACCAAGTCGAGAGTTAGGTCGGTTTTCTCCACAAGGGAGAAAGGAGAGCACAGCAAAGCAAACGTTGGCAGATGACATGAAGTATGCGGCAAATAAGAGAGAAGGATTAGAAATTAATGCAAGAGAAGTCAGCACCGAAGCGACAGATACGAAACTGGTTCCCCCGAATACGGATGTTGCAATCAACGACTAGACGAAGGAGGAGGAAACGCTTGCTGCAGCGCGCAAGCTGGGACCAGACTTAGCGCGATGCCCAATGTCTTTCAGGACTCTTGCTAGGACTCTTGTTAGTAAGTGTCCCGTATTCACCCTACTAAATTAGCTCTAATATTGAAACTCAATATTAGAGATTAAAATTTCTCGGGTAATTCAGCTGTATCTTTTGTTGCTATCAATTTTCGTGTAGTCATATTAAGCAATTAATTACGAACAAATTACTAGTTCATACAATTTTGTTCCGTATATTTTAATGGCTGCCAATTTAAACAAGGTATCATTACGGAAAGACTCCAAGCCGTATTGATATGCAAGTTTACTACTGCCAACTCCAGACAAGAGAAAAATAGGACCGGGTCCTGAAATTTCCCAATCGTTTTGTGAAATATATTACTCTAATATTTAAAATAAATGTTAGTTCTAATTGACAAAGCAGTTTAAGATAATAGTGATCTTTCGTATTAATTATTATTTACACTACATGATCAAAAGAATTGGGAAACCCCTCTGAACAACTAGGGTGTTCCTACAGGACTGGAGTGGGCCCGCTCATCAAGGTGGACGTAAACCTCAATGCTGATGGCTACTGGACCATTTGAAAAAACGGGGAACTTCCAGCGCTGTTGGAACACTTCGGTTACGTGCAGTTCCTCTTCCAACACGACAATGCGCCTTGCCAAAAAAGCAAGATCCATATCCGACTGGTTTCACGAGATGTGGGTTGATGAACTGGATTGGCCCGCCCAGGGTCCTAATCTCAAACCCATCGAACATCTTTGGGACTAATTGGCACATCTGTCCAGGAACTGACCACGACACTCCTCGAGGAATGGAGGCCAATAATGAAGGTCAATACCTGTGGACACATACCGTAGACTTGGGGATAGTATGCCATATAGGATGTAGGTAGTGATAGCAGCTCGGTCTGGTCCTACATACTACTGATTGAAGCTTTTTGCGGCTTTACGGTAGAGCAACAGGTGTCCCAACTCCTTTGTTCATGTAGTGTATTTATGCCTAACATCTTTCCAATGATGTGCATAGGACCTATTCAGATTTTCCGAGGCCCATAACGATACCATTAATCCACATACCTTTGAACCAATTTCGACTCTCATTAATTTTACTTTATAATCATTCATGACACATCATTTCAAGTTGTTTGATATATTATATGCCATAATTTAGCACTGGAAGTTGTAATAAACACTAATGTTCCACTAAACCAGGTTCCTTGAAACCAATTTAGATTATCATTATTTTATATTTTATTTATTCATAACACATCATTCCAAGTCGAATGGTATTTTACATGCCATATCTTTGCAATGTAAATTCCAATGAACCATCATTGTTCCACTAAACTAGGTGCCTTCGAACCAATTTCGACTATCAATAATTTTAAATTATATTCATTATTGATAAATCATTTCAAAACGTTTGATATTTTACATGCCATATCCTTGCAATAAAAGTTCCAATGAAAGTTCCCCTAAACCAGGTCCCTTTGAACCAATTTCGATTACCAATAATTTTACGTTATATTCATTCATGGCATATCATTCCAAGTGTTTTGATATAATATATGCTGTATCTTATAATTGAAAATTTTTGATGGTGTCATTTTGAAGCATTAGAGCACGTGCTACTGTATCCATTATGCCAATCATCATAACAGTTCATTTGCAGAACAATATTTATCAATTGACGAAAACATTAATTAAAAACAACTCTTTTTTACGATTTTTTATGTATTACTTATTATATCTTTCCATTGAAAATTGGTAGGTAGTTTATTGGTTTGTTTTGTTTGCTATTAACGTCCTTTTCAACTGCCATGGTCATTTAAGGACGGGGTTATAGGATCCGCAAATTTGGCCTCGCAAGAGTTCTTTAACGTAGAGCCGGCAAATGACTACACGGGAGCAAAGGCTTTAATTCCCTTCCGAAGGAATTGCAAGATCTCAGGATTTCCCCTCTGAAAATGTAGGTGGGAAAATAGAGTTTTCATTTGTTACGTGCCAATGAACTGATTTAAAAATATTTGTGATTGGTTTATGTCATGAACCATATTAATCGACCAACGAAAACAGATTTTGAAAATCTTTCATAGCCTCGGAAGAGGTAGAGTTATGGACGAACGGACAGACAGACAGACAAACAGACAGACAGACACGTTTCCCCCACACAGAAAAATAAACCATTAAGGAATGGCATAACGAATTACCGAAAGTTAAAACTAAACCATTCGCGGAACTATATTTTTAACCGCCCTATTTTAACATTGTAAGTTTCTAATGGACTATGATGATAACATTAAACCACGTATCTTTGAACCAGTTTGGATTAACATTAATTTCACCTTGTATTCATTTAAAGTTGTTTGATATATTATATGCCATATTTTAGCATTGAAAGTTCCAATGGACCATTAATGGTTCCACTAAACCAGATGTCTTTGAACCAGTTTCGGCTATCAAAAATTTTACATTATATTCAGTCATGGCATATCATTCCAAATTGTTTGATATATTACATGCCATAGTAAGGGCATTGAAAGTTCCAATAGACCATAATATTTCCAGTAAACCACGTTCCTTGTAATCAATTTTGACTATCATTAATTTTATGTTATATTCATTCATGACACATCATTCCAAATTGTCTGATATATTACATGCCATATTTTAGCATTGAAGGATCTGTTAAGAATATTTTTCGTATTTTGCCTTTTTTCAGTATGCCACGAGGTGGCGTTACTTGTTCTTTTTCTCTCTTCTTACTGTAGCACTCCATGAATAAATATCGTAAGTTTTTGCTCTCGTACAACTCGTGTAGTACCGTCGCTTTCTTTCGCCAAATACAACATCTATGAGCTCATGATTCGCAAATATAAACTTTCTTAAATCTGTCATCATAACAAGAAATTAATCCTCCCGAGAAAGGTACAGGAAAGTAGCGGAAGCGCTGAGGTCATCTATTTTTACCCTTTTATCTGCACTTTTTAATTCGCCCCCCCCCCCCTATTTTTTTAATCGAAAAATTTTCTCGAACGTATTATTTAGAAGATGAAAAAGAAATCTATCTTCTTTCGTTTCTCATAATTTCCGTTCGAATGATATAGCACACGCCATATGCTGCCATAGTTCTAAAGACCAAGTGAATGCCACCCCCACAACTCCGACCCTATTGGGACCATTTGGCCCAAAATTCACAATAATGTTGATCTTGCTTAGAGGAATCTGCATTCCGAATTTCACTCCTTTATATGCATAAGTACAGATAGACCTTTTGGTCCCCTCTAACTTCCGCCCCCAAAACTCCGACCCAATAGGCCAATCAAAACCAAACTAAATACTGAAGGTGCTCATGCCCATAGTAAGCTACATTCCAAATTTCAACCTTCTACCTCAAAAATGCGGAAATTATGAAGAGGACTGACGGACGGACGGACAGACGGACATGGTGAAAACAATAAGTAGCTCCATTCTTCCGCTACTTAATAACACAAACATTTTGGTCCTTCGAGCTGGATAATATTTGCAACTATCGAAGTTATTTCTCTCGAGTGCTTTGCTTTCATGAACTCAGTTGATCATTGCTCCTGGTCCTTCATACTGTTGAATGTGTTTTTTTCCTGAGAAAACATCCTTATCTTTCTTTCCTCCACTTCAGTGTACTGATTATTCGTCGTGTTTCTGACTGTTTCATCGCTCCATCGCTTCATTGCCCATCACTTCTGTTTTGCTGCCATTCCGCCATTACGCATCTCCTCCTGATTCAAATACAATGGATCCTAAAAGAAAACGCACTTTGATCAAAGCATAGCTAACTCGGTTCGAATTCTATGTTCGAGAGCTCTCAGCTACAAATCTTTCTGCGCCATTGAATGATTTCGGTACGGTTCAATTGCGTGAACTGCTTCTCAACATAAAACATTACTCGCTTCGGTTGATGAGATTCAACTATAAATCGACGCAGATGAAACAAACGACGTTGAATCTGAATCAGCAAAATTTGAGGGTAAGTACTTTAACATAATTACTAGTGCTAAGCGTTTGTTAGATAGAAGTATGCCTCGCCCAACCTCCCCCTCCAGTTCTGTAAGTTTGCATCGCAGTTCACGCCACTCATTTGTCATCTAATTTGATTAAGTTGCCTACCATTAAATTACCAGAATTTAGTGGAATATTTGAAGACTGGCTGAACTTTAAAGACTTATTTACGAGTCTTATTCATCAAAATAGTGAACTCAGCAATATAAAAAATTTCCTGATTTGCGCGCCTCGCTGGCAGGCAAATCGGCGGAGGTTGTTAAGAATCCCACCTTCACTGGTGACAACTACATTATTGCTTGGGACAGTCTTCATAATCGATATGAAAATCGAAAAGTACTAATTCATAACCTTATGAAGGCCATCTTCGATCTAGAGCCCATTTCCAAAGAATCCTCTGCTAGACTACGCACTTTGATTGACTCAGCTAAGAAAAATGTTCGATCTCTGGATACTTTGATCAATAAAGAGCATCAGAGAGATGCATTCCTCGTCTATCTCATCAACTCCAAATTAGATAACTCCACTGTAAAGGAATTTGAAAAAAAGACTGCTACTTCTGATCCAACTTCTTTCAATGATCTCATTAAATTTCTAGAAAACAAGGCCTCTTTGTTGGAAACTCTAGAACAAAGACATGCTAAACTCACAAATGAACGATCCGCCACACCAAGGAGTTTCATCTCGACGTCGTCCTCCTGTCCGGTCTGCAACAAAGATCATAACTTATACTCTTGTTCCATTTTCAAATCTATGCCTGTCAAGGAACATTTTACCAAAGTAAAGCATTTAAAATGCTGCATAAATTGCCTTTCTAAAGGTCACTTCGCCATGAACTGTAGCTCTAAGCACAGCTGCAATAAGTACAAAGCTAAACATCATACTCTTCTACATCCTGATCCCATAACCACACCCGAAAATTCAATTGCTGAAAATGATACAGTCACCATTTCTGGGTTGTCCTCTTCCCAACAATGTGCTATTCTCTCCACTGCTGTTGTGAACGTTGTTGATCATCAAGTTCAAATTCATCAGGCAAGAGTTCTACTTGACTGTGGTAGCACTTCATCGTTTGTAACTTCTTCTCTATGTAAGAAGCTCAAGCTGCCTCATAGTCCAGTCATTATCCAAGTCCAGGGCATCACCAATTCTACAACCAGTGTCCATTGTCGTTGTAAAATTCTTTTGCATTCTCGAGTCTCCAATCATCGTTTGAAATCTCAGTGTTTGGTTGTTTCTCAGATTACTGGTCATCTGCCCAATACACCAATTAATTTTGCCAGCAAAAACATTCCTCATGGCTTGAAGATGGCTGATCCTCACTTCAATGTCCCTGGAGAAATAGACATTCTCCTTGGAGTAAACTCATTCTGGCAATTTGTTCTCACTCGTCGCATTCCACTTGGACCCAGAATGCCTATTCTGCAAGCTTCTCACTTCGGATGGATTTTAGCTGGTTCGTTTCCTTGCAATACTCCCAAAGACATTCGTTGTAATTTTAGTCGCAGCTCTGTTCGCATTAAAGAGCAATTGGAAAATTTCAGGAAAATGAAAGAAATCGATACCCCTAAGCTCCGCACCTTGGAAGAAGACGAGTGTGAATCTCACTTCAAGAGCCATGCCAAGCGTGATTCTAGTGGTCGATTTATTGTCAGTATTCCTTTTAATAAAGCTCCAGAAGTATTAGGTGACTCATACGATATAGCTGAAAAATCTCTTCTAAATCTTGAAAGAAAATTTGCCTCCAACACTGTCTTGCATTAGCGTTATGAAAGAATATGAAGACTTGGGCCACATGTCCGTTTGCGATCCTGCACCTTCTGAGATTTCCTGCTTTTTACCTCATCATGGCGCTCTCAAAGAAGATAGCCTAACCACAAAGCTTCGTGTCGTTTTCAATGCTTCTGCTACCACTACCTCTGGTGAATCGTTTAACTCCTTACAATTGGTCGGCCCTACCATTCACCAAGATCTGTTCAGTGTCTTAATTCGATTTCACAAACATGTGTACGCCTTCTCAGCTGATAAAGAAAAGATGTATCGCCAAGTTTTGGTTGATGAATCTCAAAGACACTTGCAGCGCATCTTATGGAGACTTAATCCAAATGATGTCATCAAAACCTATAATCTAAACACTGTTAATTACGGTACCGCTTCTGCTAGCTTCTTAGCAATTCGATGTGTGTACGAAATGGGTATTGAATGCGCACAATCTCTTCCTGAGGTCTCTCGAATCATAAAAGAAGACTTCTACATTGATGATTTGTTGAGTGGACTAACGACGTCTCCACAGCAAAGGTACTGTACAAAAACCTTACAAACTTGTTGATTCAATTTACAAAAATGCATCCGAACGAGCCTCTAATTCTTTCAGACTTCATGGAGTCCGACATTCATCCTATCCTAGTTGATATTGGCTGGAATGTTGTGATAATGTTGATAATAACTCTAATTTGAGTAGGGTGGAGCAAGTTGTGGATCTTGGGGTCATTTTTGACTTTAAAATGACCTTTCACCCTCAGATTAATAATGTAGTGAGGAAAGCTTATAAAATACTTTTAAGGTTTTAAGGTTTCTTTATGTTACATTAATGCGCGCTATTTTGGATTACGCGTCACTTATTTGGGCCCCCTTCTACAATAAACACATTAGCGCAGTTGAAAATGTGCAGAAAAGATTTCTACGAATTGTTTGGGCTAGATATGGAGATTCTAAAACTCTTCATAATTATAATGACATGTCCAAACTAAATATTGAATCTCTCCAGAATCGAAGAAATCGCCTTGCTTTGCTTTTTTTATTTGACCTAATCCATAATAATTATGACTGTTCTTCCTTATTGGAACTTCTCCCAATTAGAGTGCCTAATCATAGGACTAGGACGACTATTACTTTCTTTATTGCGACTTCTCATGTTAATACAAACATAGTCTTTAACTCACCTATCAAAAGGATTCTTCGTTTGGCCAATAATTATTCTAATAGTTTTGTTATTTTCCACGATCCAAAATATGCATTAAGACGTCTAGTACTGTAATTAATTAATTAATTCTTGTATTTATCATTAATATTTTTGATTTTTATATTTATTCTTTGCTTGTTATTTGTATTTTTATTCTGCTGTATTTATTCATGTATTGTGTAATTTCCTTTATTCTTTGACTGTAAATGGTAAAACCGTATATTTTAAATAAATAAATAAATAAAAATAAAATAAAATGTTCTGTATGTTTATCCGGCAGTCTTTAGTCTTCGCGATAATTTGCAATCGATTAATTTTCTCAAATTATTTTTGACAATATGATCATCATTTTCTTAGCTTGCCTACATAAACAACTTTTTAGGCTTTTTCCTGCACCCCTGCAACGGGAATGTCCGCTAAGAATACTACGAGGGCTGTTCAAAAATTTTTGCCTCCTGGTCCGCAACTATTTTGTTTGTTAACAGATTTTCAAAATTCTTTTTGTATCTAATACTTGCATGTGTTCTCAGTGAAATACACTATGTACTTTTCGACATAAGTTTCCGTCTCTTTCCACGGATTGCGCCAACACGTGAACCCGTCGGAGAGGACTTCCGGGTTGTTGTCGACAAGAGGATTAAATGGCATCTTTCACCTCGTCGTCTGAGCGAAACTCATGCCCCTTAAGGTGCTCATTCTTTTTTGGGAAGTAGTGAAAACCGCAAGGTGAAAAGTCTTTCATTTTTAAACTGCAGTTTCTCATCTTTGAATTGTAGGCGCTGCAACGCCTCTTAAGTGTGGCAATCGTGTGCTCGTGTACGGGCGGGCGTTATCGCGTTGCGGAAGAGGATACAAAGCTGCCATTCAATTCTTGTCTCGACGACAACCCCGGAATTCCTAAGAGAGACTGGAGCCGGACACTGTGGACGAACTTCAATAATGTTAACAGGAAACCACTGATCCACATAAAACTTTTAATCGGACGTATGCGTACACAAGGATTTTGATCAGAACAGGCTAAATTTTTGTTATTTGTATTGATATTTATTTTTCAAATACCATGTAAAAATTGTGAACATATCTACATAGGTCAAACTAAACGACAATTGGAAATAAGATTAAAAGAACATGAAAGAGCACCTTGTCACAAAGACAAAAACAACCATTTAGTAAATCATTGTATCTAAGAAAACCACACACCAGATTGGAATAACACAAAAATCCTATAAAAAAAGATTAATTAAAGAAACAATAAATATCATTACAAATAACAAAAATTTAGCCAAGCCATCAATAGAGATAAACAATAAATGGACACTACTTTTAAACAACAATTATCCTAGTATACAATAGCCAACAGTCATAACCAACTTAGCTACATCATCTTTATATCAATTGTTTTTCTTATCAATTCTTAAATTCTTATTTCAACTGTTTTCACCATTCAAAAATGTTTTATCCTACTGATAATGAGAAATATTCTCGAAAACGTTTTATATAAATTTTATCCCAAACATTTGGATCACCCTCTTCAAAATTTCATCTGTATTTCAAAACCAACACTTCCTTCAAGATTATCGTTTTCCACTATCAACATTATCTTCACAAGACCTCATCTACATCCTCAATAGACTGGGTTTATTTCTGCTATCAGCAATATCTTCAATAGACTACATCCTTTGAGTTTTCTTCCATCTCACAAGTTTCTTCATCGTTTTTCAAGATTGATGACTTTATATATTATTTATTTTATTGTTTTTATTAATTTTACGATTTTCCCCATTAAAAGGAGACTGACCACATTTAAATTTAAAAATAGATATTTTAATTTGACGGATTTGTTCATCAATTAGTGATCAATGAAACATAGGTTAGGATTGGAGGATAGAAAAACAAATTATTTGAGGAAATGTGAAGAATAATATCTTCATGTAATTGAAACTACGGACGATGACACAAGAATTTCTTATGCCAGTTTCGTCATAGTCGTCAGTTTCTTCTTTATGGGAGATCAGTGTAGCTTTTGTCTAGTGGAACATCCCATTTATACTAATTATACTTTGATTCGACACCTCCAATAAATATAAGAAACTTACATGTGTTTTTTATCAAAAAATTTTCACATCTTGTATGTAATCAAAAATCTTGACTAGTCTTTTATTTTTTCTATTACTTATTGTTTAGGAATTCACGATATTGCTGAACTTTATAGTTCAAGAAAATATCGGATTACAATGGAACTTTTTTGAATAAATGAATCTGTAATTCTGGATAGAAAATGCATTTAAAATTCATTCGGTAATTTTATTTTTTTATTATATATTCAAAGAATGCATCGTCTTTCTTTGTGGGAAGTATAATAAAATCCATAGCTTGCGTTCTTACATTATGAAAATGCGGTTTGATTCTAAATTAGATCTTGTGATAGTTACCATCGCAGAACTGGTTTAGTGTAATCATATTGTCGAAAATAGATAATATTTATTTCCTTTCTACCATTCTGCAATGAAAATCATTTACATTATACTCGCATTATTGGTCGTGACATATAAGGTATATTCAAAATAAGCGCAAACATTGATATAACTACCGAGAAAACTCCATTACTTTCTTGAAACATTTTTTTTTCAGTGCGAAGAAAAAGCCTGTAACAATGAAGCGTATCAAAACTAAAACCGGTATACCAATTGGAAATCACTATTTATTTATATATTGAGGTCCAGTTCGTCCATCCATGGCCTGTATGGCCAGAGGCCGACGAGTTGGGCTCCTGGATGGACCTGGATTCACGACTGCTGTATGATGGTCGCAGCAGCCGGGGAGGTGAAGATTCTCTTGCCCGGATGGTCACCCATCCAGACACTAGTCATGCCTGATGTAACTTAACTTCACAGAAGTTGTGGTCAGTGAAGCCCACCAAGCCACGGCCTCCCCCAATATTAATACAAGCAGATCTATTAATAAAATTCGATATAAAGAAAGATTAATAATAATAATTAACCGATAATTACTTGCTATTTAATGGAGAATTCTTAGAATTTATTTATTAGAAAAATGACTATAATTTTTTTTTGTTTATTATTATTCATCTGGAATTACCCATGTAGAGCACAAAAAAATCACGGGCGGAGAAGCTGCAAAGCCACATGAATTTCTTTCATGGTAAAAATGTATCTGTAAGATTTCTAATTTTAAAATATCATAATATAATTTTTCCCCTAAATTTTACCTTAATATAAAAAGGACCGTTTTCTAATAAACCAAGAATTACGAATATATTTTCAAATAACTGATAAGTCACTAAGAGTACCTTAAAATATGTAGTTCGGTTTTAGTTACGTTTACGTGATTGAATTATTTTTTTATAATGCACTGTCTTAAAAATAGTATTTTCGTTAGTGAAAATAATAAGCTAATTTAATATCAGATCAGCAATAAATGACAGTCTCCGTAATAAATTTTTTTGTGTTTTGCACAACACAAAAATAATGTTCTAATCAGTAAGAACTGTTACATTCTCTGGTCCATAAGAAATTCGAATAAAGTATGCAATTCTACGAGGGTTGAAGCATAAATCATAGCCACTACTGTATTGTTTTCTGAGAGTTGAGGGATGATATCACAAAATGTCATAGATCTCAAGGAAGCCGTGCATTCCTAATACGAGGGGCGTTCAACTCGGGAAACTACAAAAAAATTCACACATACACCCCAGTTTAATCTTTAAAAAACTCTCCTTGCTTCTCTGCATATTTTTTCCAGCGTTTTGGGCGCATTTGGATAGCGTTTATGTAGAAATCTTCAGTGATGTCGAAACTAAATCAGAAGTCTGTTTCTCTTCCTCATTGGAACCCAATCTCTGCCCTCTATAGAACTCTTTTAATGGCCCAAAAACGTGATAGTCACAAGGGGGAAGGTCTGGACTGTATGTAGGATGTGGTGAGATGTCCCATTTGAGTTCCGTCAGTGTGTCCGTAGTCAGTTTGGCTGTGTTTGGTCTGGCATTTTCTTGCAGAAAACAAACACAACTGGTAAGGAGTCGATTTTTCCTTAGTGCCGGCTTCAGGAACGTCCTCTAAATGCCACAGTAATAGGGTGCACTTATGGTTCGACTTTCTTCCAGAAAATCGACATGAAT
>JAHWFO010013747.1:0-14757 GCA_023313115.1 Rhysida immarginata
TTTTTTAACTTATGTGATTTGCTTTTAATTTCAAAACAGGTGGCTGGGGTCAACGTTAGATGTTAATGCATATTATGCCCAAAGAGAAAATCATATACGTAAGCGCAAGTTCATGTACAGGATAAGTAATAAATGATTGAAAACAAAATGAAGACTGCTCGACCTTTAATTTGTACTAACCTTGAACATCCCTTGTGATATGGCAAACGTCAACGCATTATTATACAGGGTGAGGTATATATCTTGAGACAATTGAATATCTCGGAATATATCATGTATGAAAAAATGTCCAAAATCAAAAGTGAATTATTTCGCGGAGGAAAGTCATTAGTTAAAAAATTACTCCCCCCTTATGAGGGGGGCTGGGGGAGGGGTAACTTTGAGTTCTTAAATATGAACCCCTATTTTTAATGGATATTCAGATTGTACATATTATTCGAGAAATGTTTTATTCTTTGTGTTTTTTCAATTGATCCAACCGTTTAGGTGATAGAGGCTTGAAAGTGTGGAACTTTTAAAGTTTTGAACCCAATTTTATTGATGCAATCAAAGAGATAGTGAGTGGATCTTACAGACATTCCTATTCTACTCTTTAATGGTCTTTAAGAATCCGAAATCAGAATTTCAGTATTTTTCAATACACATGCATAGACTCTGTCTTCATAGGACTGCTGCCCCCGAAAGTTTACTTGTGCACTAAAAGATTTTGAATTTTTGAAATTCTGACTTTGGATTCTTAAAGACCATCAAAAAATAGAATAGGAATGTCTGCAGACCCACCCTCTATCTCTTTGTCTTCATCGAGAAAATTGGGTTCAAAACTTTAAAAGTTCCACACTTTCAGGGCCTTTATCTCCTAAACGGTTGGATCAAATGAAAAAACACCACAAATAAAACATTTCATCGAATATTGTGTACAATCTGAATATACCATTAAAAATAGGGGTTCCTATTTAAGATTTCAAAGTTACCCCCTCCCCCTAGCCCCCCTCACAAGGGGGGGGGGTGTTAATTAATGAATTTTCCCCGCGATATAATTCACTTTCGATTTTGGACATTTTTCGTACAATGCTTAGTTCCCGAGATATTCAGTTTTCTCAAGATAAATGCCTCACCCTGTATTCCTGCTAAGAATTAAATAAAATCGAAATGCGTATGCATAAGTTTTTACCGTTTCACCGTGTCGCTCTAATTCACTAGAAGAAATAGATCCGTATTTTTCAGATACTTATTCGTATAAAAATCATGAAATCACTACTTGAACATTACAGCAATGCCACTCAAAAGATATTTGTTATATTCGTATCATACAAGATGAGACCAGTAATTTCGGTAAACGACTTAGAAAAACAAACAGAGATTTCAGAGATGATACTTTACTATTCTTCAAGATAAGCCCCATGGCCAAAATACACTTTTGACATGTTCGTACAGCTGTTGCATGGCGTGTGAAAAATCCTCTTTCGGTACTGCTTGAAGTTCTCTCGGAATATCCAGAACAGACGAGAAATCTGTGTCCTTTCATCGAACAGATGAACGGCGATCCTTTAGGAGAAGCTCACGTATATATTCGATATTCTGCAATAATGACGATAACACAGCCACATTTGTAAATGTAATGGCATTGTTGAAATGCCGGGCAGAATTATGTTATGGCGCAGGTGGACGTCACATTGAATTGTGGATTGACTGTAAAGACTTAATTTGTACACTTGACTGTTTGTAAGGAATAAATGCAAGTGTCGAATGGGTACAATTGATTGCAGAATTGCAATTAGGGTTTTGGGTGATCCGTTCATCGGATTTTGAAAATATTTTTTGTTTTGTTGCAGAACAAGTTTGAAATTGCTTTTTTTGTGTCTCCTACTGTTTTGCACGATTTGCATTTGTCTTAACTTGCATGTTGACAACACAGTAAGTGCCACCATGAGAAAGAGCACCCTCAACTTCCTATTCACTCCCTTTATTGGAATGTGCATAAATACATTTGTATCCAAGGTTGAAAGAGGGGAGGTACAGAGTACTGATTCACACTAAATAAATATAAAAAATAAGTATGTATGTGTGCTTTTTTCCATTAACCTAACATAACCCGGAAAGTAGGCAATCAAGCAGACGCCTTAAAATAGGATCAACGCGGATGCTTTGTTTTAGTTCATAAATACCGACACCAGACTCTAGTTCTTAATCGTGCAGCTCAAATTGTTTTACTTACCGAGCGTTTTTGTGGAAATGTGATGCTTCGTTTTCTAAACGTCAATGTTGCTGAATAGTAAATATAGACATCGTTTTTGCAAAGTTGAGCAACATGTCTTCTCTCTGTATGATGGCGCAATTTTGAATCACAGAGCACCGGAGTGAGCAGCTTATCTGGCGGGCTTTACTTTTTAGTATATAAACTTTAGGAATGACCTATTATTCTGTCATTTATTTGGATGATATATTCAATACTGGTTTAGCGGGACAGTTCTCAATCATTTTGACCTTGCTCTGTATCCCTTTAAAATTATTATAAACATTTTAAGCCACTATAAAAGTTTTTTTTTACAGACATCTTGGAAGGGATTTTACAGTCTCCAGTCTTTAATATGAATCGATTAAGGTGACACAGAAATATACTATAGTCATAAAATTTTCTAACATAAATTTTTAATATATTTAAACCCTCTATATGAATTAGGGTAATGAATTACGCCCAGATAGCCTTCATATTAGGACATGAAATAAGTCATGGATATTCTACGACAGGTGAGAATTTTAATTATACCCTCTATTTAATTTTCTGTTTTTTAATAAGGCTAGTGTTCATTGCCTCAATTAAATGAAGTTATTCTTTTGACAACTTTGGTACTTTTAATCCAAAAGTCTTATCTCGTTAAAGAATTTTACCAAAGTCATGATACAAATTTTAGGCAATTATTTGCAAATGTTATAAAAAATGACTTAGTTTCGAATCTGCAACCCGAAACATTGAATCATGATAATGTTTTTAGATGCAACAAATAAATAAATATTTTATATAGTACATAAACATTTTATTTATTTATAAATGGACGAGTCTACAGAATCATGTACATCCGTATTACTGAATAAGGGCTTAGAATAACTGAAGTATGAAATATAAGCACGAGTAAACATAGTGTCTATACTGAAGGTTCCTCGCCTTACTCGCGTCTGTAGTCACAATCGAATGCGGGACAACAAACACGGCACGTTTAAGCTTTTTGCAGTATCTAAAATCTTAAAAAGAGTGTATTTTGTATGACGAAAAATTAAAATTATTCGACCCGTAACGCTCTTTTTAGCCGGAAAGTTATTTTTAACTATAGAGAGGAAGGAATTTGTAGAAATAAATTAAGCACTTCAAAGTACATAGAAATTATGTAAGCAGGGCGTAAATTATAGATAAGTTGAAGACTTCAAAAATCATCAAAAGATCTAAATGTTTCAAAATAATTAATTATGAATTAAATTGTGAAATATAAAAATTCACACAATCGTTATTTATGCGTTATATTCAGTCATGAGAAGTGCACGTGCCACTAGACCAATATCTGCTATCACTATTTTTTTTTATAAATTCGTTCATGAGGCGTCGTGACGATTTGTGTGATATATTACATGCCATGTCTGGTTATAGGAAATTGTTAAGGGGGTATCATAATGGTACCATTAGAGCACGTATGTATTCCGGCTATCTCACGTTCGTACTTGTTCGTGCTCTGTCCCATAGTAATGGATTGGTGAAAACAGAGTGTAAAAAGGTTAATTCGTTTTCAAGTTATCGTAATAAATAATAAGCTCCGTACGAATAATAAAATTCTTTTGATTTAGAGACCGTTCTGCCCTTTCAATAATCGTCATTCACGTGCATCCTCCACGCGCACCATCTCATTAACGTTTTGATCACGTGCAGACCCAAACCGATGTGCTCAGTACGCCGGGTACCTCAGCTAGTGTGATATAATAAAAACTGTTGCTCAACAACAATGGTCACGTGTCTTTTCAGTTCCGGCGTGTGCTTCAAGCCGGCGCCAACAATGGTTAAACGTCGATCAACAATTGAAAACTGTTTCCGTAAGACTTTTTGGTGTCGTTTTTCGCATCACGTTTTTTGTAGATAGATGTCCAGCCTTAAAACATTATCATGTTAATATATGTGTAGGCCCGATTTGAAATTGTGAACCTTTCTGAAAAAAATAAACATCAATTTTAAGTACTACGAAGTGAAAGTTATCGGACTACGAGATTTCAAGATAGGTATGTAGATGTATTTTACGACTATAAAAAGGGCCTAGAGAAATAATGCGTGCTACGAAACTTTGAGCGAAACTTTCCAGACTATTCTTCTTCAAAAGCATACGTCACAAAACTGGTATCGAGAAATTGGAGGGGATCGAAAGTCTCTGAAAACCAATACCCGCAATGGATATCCTGATTCCGGAAAACAATTGCGTGTAGAAAACATGATAAAGGCAGATTCGTGTATTACTAACCAGGAGATGGAGGGGGAATCTCTCCACATTATATCGACAGTAGTCAACACTATTTTGCGAGTTCATCTTCAACTAATGAAACGATATGCGAGATGGCGCCCCAACCTCTTGATATCAAAGCAAAAAGGAAAGAGTGAAATGATGCCATGAAATGTTCGAAAGATTCGAACAAAGCAAATCACAGTCAGGCTACATCATCCTAACTGTTGATGAAATATGGCTTTATCACTATGATTCAGAGACTTCAAGACCAATCAAAAGAGTGGGTGCACAAAGGGGACCCTTCGGCAAAGAGATCGAAAAGAGTTTGAAACTTTGCAAACTTCTTGTCTTGCATTGGTATGTGGCAACCACTCCCCTGCAAACTGGCAAAACGGTCACTGCAGAATGTTAAATGAGGAATTGTGTTTCACAAGGAGGTGCCCTTAGTAAAAGAAATTAACGTGATAGCGTATATGAGCTGCAGATTGTGTGATTTATATCTGCGGTATAACAAGATACTACACTTGTTGTCAAAGGCAAATACTATAACAAAGGAGGAAAAAAGCAAAGGCAAAGGGTCAAAATAGCATCCAGTTCTATGTATTGTCCTCACTCTTCTTCTACTACACGACACCTTCAAACCGTCAGAACTCCAGAAAAAAGCGTTTTCGACCGCATGTTCCTATAATATATTCTGCTTGTTTTAGATACTGGAACACATGCTGAATGTTTATACAAACCAAAAAAAGGACATATTTCAGTAATGAACTCTTCATAAGCAGACAACAAAAGAAACCTAATTACAAGATGAGTCTGGAAATTCATGGTCTCCCTTCAAAAGATATTCGCCGGAACCTTTCTTTTATGTCGCAGATGATTGCAGGTGGTGAAAGAAGTTGCACTGTGTAACATATACTAAAATCAGCAGCTAGCAGATGTGCATTTCATGAAGTTTGTATAAAGGTGTCATAGATACACTTTTATACCACGAAATCATGCATTCCTGGACGCATTTTGTAATACATGTTTTTTCTTATCAACATATGGGAGTTCATTTCTGAAATAATGCCCATCATTTTTAAAACTGCCTTTATAAAGAATACATAACAACATCTAATACATGTCTTACATAATGTATACACAGGTGTAAAGTACGATGAAGATGGCAATTTAAAAGATTGGCTAACCGCAGACTCAAAGAAAAACTTTGATATTAGAACGAAATGCTTAGTGGACCAATATTCTAATTTCAAACTTACTAAAGAAGATCTTCCTGGATCATATGATTTTAAGGTTAGGTGAATTTTAGAAATAATTATTATTAGTGAATTAATTTTTTTACATTTCCATTATTCCATTGTTCATAAACTTTCTCTCTTTATAATGCAGGTAAATGGAAATAAGACTCTGAGCGAAAATGTTGCGGATGAAGGCGGACTGAAATTGAGTTATTATGTAAGTTTGTTTGTTTATTTAGTAACGAAAAGTGTTTTATGCATTTGTCTTGTCCGACTGTCCATACGTAAACCGATTTCTTGAAAATTATATAGCATTTACAAAAATCACTAATCGGTGAACATGAAAAGTGTTCGGATATGTTCGAAGACCTTCGAAATCTGTTCAATAGCACTATGTTTATGGTACGATTATGATACCCCTTAGAAATTTTGAATTCTGTTTTGAAGTCCGTTTGAATGCCTTAGAAATTTTAAATGCCATTATGATACTCCCTTAGAAATTTTGATAAGTTATATAATATATCAATGAATAGTACCGCCGAATCATAGGTGGATTTCGTCATGTTATCTCATTTGGAAAGCAGAACCGGAAGACTTTACTAATATAATAAACGTCATTTTAATGGCAGTGATATTATCAGAAAATTTCCACGATCTGGATTCGAAACAGTAACTATGAATATCACGCTCGTTGCCTCTACCAATTGGGCCATCGTGAACAGGGTACATCCATGCTATCACCAAGTGTTCTTAAACACTACCAGTAGTCAAGATGAAGGCTCAATGAAAGAATAGCATCCAGCTCGCATATCGGGAATTCCTCCTGTCCAAACCAATACAAAAGTTCATAAGCAAACTTAAGAAATTATAAATAGAAACTGGAGATGGCTTAATAGGTAGAAGCACGTAACATTAAACATTTTTATTGTGGACAAGAGGCTCGTTCTTAAGATTCTCTTTTTACAAGACAAATATACAAAGGGAAAAGATTTTTTATCATCATGGTGAATTGAACGGTTAAACTAACGCATGCGCATTTCGATTTTGTTTTTTTCTTAGCGGAACTTGACTATACTTCTTAAAAGTTTTTATCAGTTTGAAAATATAAAGAATTACTATGCTGTCCTTTCGGTTCTAGATTATGTCATTCATTTTGCATTGTTTCAATTTACTCTATGACTTACATGATTATTTTGTTACGTTTAGATCAAGTTGCTGAATGATTTTTAATGCGACTTTTTGTTTATTACGTTAGGCTTACAAAAAATGGGCTGATAAAAATCAAAATCCTGTACTTCCGGAAATTTTGAAGAAGAATTTTACGGAAGAACAAATCTATTTCTTGGCCTTTGCTCGCGTAAGTAAACTTCACTCGTGGTGATGAACTTTCCTAAACATTTTATCTTGATAAATTTTTGATTGTTCTTTTTTTACCTTTTTAGACCTGGTGTATAAATTATGAGTTTGATTATATGAATACTTTATATTCTGACAAGCATTCTCCTGGAAAGTTCAGGTAAATATCCGGAGGAGTAAGCTTATTTCGCTTGATACTTATCGAGCCAATCATCCGAGGGGGAGTCAAGCTAAATGGGATTAATTAGAAAAGGGAACGATCCTTAAGAAACCTCAGAATGTACAGGATAGGCATAAATTATTGCTACCATAAAAAATGTTGATAACGTTGCAGGTGCGATAGTTTCTCCTATTCAGTATAGTGCTTCTGTCTCTATGCGGTTTGGAACAATAAAAACAGACAGAAACTCCCGAAGCTTTAACAGCAGTCTTAGTCGTTTCATCACGAATCAGTCCACCTCAAGATGAGCTTCTTTTGTGGCCCGTAAAATATCAAGGGGGTACTCAATCTCTATTCAAGTGGTATTCAGGATCTACTGAGTAACTGACTTGGACGATTCGCCAAAGCAGTTCAGGCAAGTCGTTCGCTTTCTTGCCATACACCTTATCTTTAAACATATCCCACAATAAAGAATCGTGGGCGGTTATGTCGTTCATGAGATCGGGCCATCATGTCCTACTTTCCAACTGACTGGGAAATGGTGATCGAGCGTCTTTCGAACAAGAAGTCCCCAGTGGGGTAGTGCACCTTCCTTTTGGAAATCCATGCTTGGCTGATGTTCCTCCATAATAGGGAATGTGTAATTTTCTAGCATGTTCAAGTAATTTGTGTTGTTTCTTATTTTTCCAGCGAAGAAGAACGGTGCAGCAAATGGATTTTCCGATCCCCATATCCTGCAGTTGGGACCATTAATTTTTCCCGAAAATTTGCCTCATCATTAAAAACAATCCTGGAAGAGAAAGCATTGTCGTTGTTGTTTCTGTCAAGCATTGCTACTTTTTTTCCATTTCATGAACAATGTAAATTTTATAGTGCATAACCGAGTAGTATTCAAACGAGTACAACCTTACGGATTGTGCTTCTTGGAATGTTCAGTTCTAATCTTGCACGACACGTTGATTTCGCTAGGCTGCGGGTGAACGCTTCTGTAATTTTTACAACACTTCCATTCCACGTCGACAGTCTTCATGTTGCTTGAAATTGTTTGAGCCAAAGATTTGATGATCTCTTATTAGGTGGATCTTCCAAACGGTAACGTCGTTGCAATTTAATCGGGGATTTTAATTCCAATAACCACGACCGTTTGCTTTCCACTCGGGAGTCTACACTTTAATATGATGCCAAACCGCGATGCTTGCTGAGATTAATCACGTTATCTTACTCTTCCAGTCCAATCCGCATCGTGTTCAAAAGCAACGCCTGTTATAAATGTTAGCCTTACACCTACTGCTTTCACCGCTCACAACAGATATCTTTCGGCGGATTTCTATTGACTTCTCATGTTTAGCATATAAGAAACGTACTGAACGCACATCTTGGGAGTAAGTTTCTAGTCGAAGTTTCTAACACAGCTTTTCTGACCCACTATTTTCGGAGCTGCCGGATTCTCAGATATATGTGCTTTTTTGTATCTACGCAGTTCAGATTAACAGCAATCACTATCTTTAACGTTAGTTTGACTCCACCTCGTACTTCTGCAAGGTCGCCATTGGCATAATATGATTCAAAAGTCTTCGAGCGGAATTTTTTTAGAAAATTATCTAAATGTTGTGTCTTTTTGCTTATATGGTGTTATATATTAAGCAGTACTTCATAAATATGGAGTCTTCTTGCTTTCGTATTGCATTTTTGAGACGAAAATCTTAAGGACATTTCGTATATCTAAACAAATCTCCTTCTGCTCCTGTTCAAGAGAAACCAAGCGTAGGATCATTATTATAAGAACCCTTGAAGTAAAGTATTAACAATTATTAGTTCAACAAAATTCAATACCAACCACACAGGGCAAAAACAAAATATCTCCGTTTGAGCAAATTATTATTTCTTCTAGCCATGAGTAAAAGGTTATGTTGCATGAAAGACGAGATCTCCACGTTTACGCATCTTACATTACATAAAACTCATATACAAGGACTACGCTGAAAAAACGACAAAACACTTTCCACCTTTTTTTGATACGTGCGAACGTCCGAACTTTTGCCTCTACGAATATTTCAACTTCGTCTGAAGTTGCTTTATCCAACACCTGGTATTGTTACGGGATGAGGGAGGGGGGATCTGTTTAGAATGGTGCTGGAAGGCACTCATTATAGATACAACGGATTTACGCTTCGCAAACTGAAGCTCGCAGAATTCATCCAATGTAACATTTGTCCTCATACCTCATCGCTATGTGAGGAAAAGAATTGTTCAAACTCATGCCTGACAATTGCACGCACTTTAAAGCACGTGCAATATCTTTTAAATTACTTCTATGCAATTTTATAACATGATTAAGCTTCAGATGGTGGCAAAATTGGACACGTTTTGAAAAAGGTAATAATACGAGACAGGTTATACTTTTCCCTAATTGGAAAGTATACAAGGAGCAAGATTTCCTCGAAGTAGACGTACTATCGATAATGTTATTCAGAGGAACAAATGTTTTTTCGATTGAAAAATGGAAGGAAAAATTCTGCGACCTGGGTAGAACAAATGTTATTCCCCTGGCTCTCATCTCAGGGCAGGGGCCATAGTGAAAAACGCAATAAAGACATAACTCAGCCTACCCGTAACATAGCCAACGTGAAGAGAGTTTGAGCTATGGCGTCGTTAGAAAACTCCTCTACACAGCGTCACATGTCCAAGAAGCTGAAATAGTCTCAGAAAATTGTCGGAAGCTTTATTCGAGAAAACCTGAAACTAATGCAGTGTCAGCATAAGGCTCGTGGTCATCGCGAATGCTTCTTAGATGAAGGTTGGCATATCTCGATGACTCCAATAAGCCAAGAGTATTTATTACCGTTACACTGATGGTAAAAATTACGGATTACTTTCGTCAAGCAATGCAAAGAGCAGCTTTCCAAAGGATTTTATGGTTGCAGCTGCATATATTCTCATGGTAAGTTCAGGTTGCAAGGGTGGCTACTATTAAAGTTAAAGTCAATTCCTCATTCTTCCAAAAGAATGGACCCAATTTACCATCAAGAAATTGTCCATCTCTGCGATACAGACGCTAATCGAGTAAACATCGCGCTGTATAATAAGTAATTACCACACAAGGATAAGGAATCGAGCCACACCTCAGGTTCAACACTGGCTTATTAGGCAGAAAAAGAAGTAGGAACCGCAATCCATTCCAGAGGCCTCATCCTTAGACTTCTGTAGGTTTGGACTCCCTAAACGAGAGCTTGGAAACTGTCGACCCATGAGGCCTAGAGGCCTCAGTTTGCGAAGAGGCCTCAAAATTCAATGAAAACTGCAGTGTCGGGCTATTGTCCATAGTAGGCGACATGATATTGAACACAACGAATTTGAAGGAACGGTATTAAAGCTACAGCTCAAAATCTTTCAATTTAAAATATATCCATAATGTTTTTAAAACGTGCCATTACAAAGCCAAAAAACAATAGATATTTAGCTATTATTTGAAATGCGGCAAAATATGGAGCATGAGTACTAATCCAAAGCGCGATCGATGAGTGTAAATCGCACAGGTCTTTATGAGGAACGCGTAGCGTGTACGTCTAGTTTATTTGAAAGAAATCTGCTAATTATATCGTTTATTACAATTTCATTCGCGCGTGGCCTAGATTAAACATATGTGGTTCTCTCAAAAAAAAAAAAAGCAGAGATTTTTTAAATTCAATTTTTTTCCACCAACCTTTTCTATTTATGAAGTAAACTGCCGTATCTCACCTTGGCTTGCACAGCAAAACTCTGAATCGGCGTGGTTGAGCGACACATAGGCAGCAGCCACGAGCGAGTCATCATCTTAAAATCTCATTCCACGGAGAGTTTCAATTTATTAACGAGACTGTACTCAGCAGGTGCCAGACCAGGACTGCAAAGCGGACAGAGAGGTCAGCGACGCATGGTGGATAATGCAATTATAGCAATTTCTGCATCCACTGCGTACACTTATCATCAAATTATTAACCCGCAATTCGTAGCCTTTTGAATCATATAATGTTTGAATTCTGCATTATAATTTCAACAAAAAAAAATAAAAATATTTAATTTGTTTAATCAATTCTTCCTTACAGAGTAAATGGTCCTTTGTCCAATTTCCCCCGCTTTGGTGAAGTCTTTGAGTGTGCTGCAGGAACGCCAATGGTCAGAGGAGAAGAATCATGTAGCATTTGGTGAAAACAAAACTTTTATTAAAGCAACTTTCCATCAGTTGTATCGATATGAATTCAATAAAGCAGTTTATGATAACACCGTTGTTTTCAGTTTTATTTGATCCAATATGAATCTGAAAAAAATTGATAACATTTTTTCTCAAAATATTTTCACATCGGTTTGTAGTTGCACCTGCATATTGTGCTCGTGGTCAGCTCAAGCAAAAAAAGATGGCTGGTTAAGTTCAATTAGAAGTGAAGACAAAAGCGTAGGAATCAGGTCTTAAAGTTAAAAAAATTTTTTACAAAGCTATTTTTTGCTGGCCCGTGTAATGTAATTAATCAGTTATTTATACTTTTGGGACTCACTGTATG
Source organism: Rhysida immarginata (assembly GCA_023313115.1). Taxonomy (NCBI): domain Eukaryota; kingdom Metazoa; phylum Arthropoda; class Chilopoda; order Scolopendromorpha; family Scolopendridae; genus Rhysida; species Rhysida immarginata. The sequence continues at coordinate 11,771 of JAHWFO010013747.1, forward strand.
ATGCTGAGAGGCCAATGGAAAATGGGGGCGACTTCCTCGAAATGCTTTACAAAAATTTATTACTGCAATTTCGAGCCATTCTCCATTAAAAGAGATGTCACATTCAACAGAAAACATAGTAGAGGAACCGTACTTCGAAAAGAAGCTGAAAGTTAAAATCATTCAATTTGAACTGCCTTAATCATGTGCTGTAATCTGAGAAAGCAAAAGCTGAAACGCGTGTATTTATAATCATAAAAAGTCTCGTTTTAATTTTTTTTCCTTTTCATTGAATGAAAGATTTTTAAAAGCCTTGTTCAAGTTCTTCTCACAAGCTAATATGGTTTCATTATAAGATCCGTTTTACTTTATCTCATTTCCCGACAAAATTCTTTAAAGGAAGCGCCCTTCCTCATCGCGTGGAAGTGAACCAGGAAAAAGAACGCATAAAGAGCTGCACATAAGGAGCCGTCCATAAATTCTGTAAAGTTTGAGAGGCTGGAGGGGGTATTTTAGTCCATATTACGCAGCTCTACAGATAGTTACATTGAATACATTTGAAACTAAATTTGTGGAATGGTTCAATTTTTCAAACAAAGAACCAAGAAATCATGTAGTAGAAGGATGTGCTACTTCATGTTATTATTTTCAAACTTTTACATATCGAGTTCTTGTTATCATGACTCACAGCAGTGGCGGTCGCAGAGATGGGCGGTAGGTCAACTGACCCCTAAAAAAGACGAAGGAAAATCGACTTTAACATAATGTGATTATTAATATCAGATATAAACAGGGTGTTCAAAAAGTCTGTTATTGGTGTCAGTATCTCACTAACTGAAAGGAATTGCCATATATCGAAAAAATTATCTCCTATAAAATCATGTGTGGTGTTTTAACGAAGATCTTAATTTTAACCTTCATAATTAATATCAAGGTCAAATTTAATGCGTAATAAAAATCGTATGAGATTGAAACCAAAAATCAATTAGAAAGTTGTTCAGCACCCTAAAATTAGCCTAAATCATTTATCCGATTTGATTATGTAACAATGGTTACCTAATAAAAATTAATTTTGTGAAGACAATTTACAATTAACAGGTTTGCTGATACTAATATTTACAGGGGGTTCCAAAATGATCTTTACAACTTTGATCACATATATTTCAGAAATGGGGATAGATAGTAAGGTGCTGTTTGCGGCATAATATTCACACACACATAAAGCTTTATTTTCGGTACCCCTCATCACTGGGCCTTTATCGTTTGGAAGTCTTTGGACAACATATTTCCTGGTCGCTGGATTCGCAGAGGAGGACCCCTTTCCTGGTCTCCAAAGTCTTCAGACATAACCCCATTAGATTTATTTCTTTGGGGCTTTGTGTTTTTTTTTTCTGTGGAGCTTAGTTCAATCTTCCAAATCTGCTGGTATTTATTTATTGATTCGTTTTGGTAATTTTAAAATAAATTATAATGGAATATATAGTGCAGGGTTATTATAATGATTTAGCGGGTCTTAAAAGGCTTCATTACAAAAGGAATACACACAAAATAATGTGTGTTACATGAAAAGAACCAGAAACAAAATAATGAGTGTTACTCAATGTGCGCACTGAGTGTTACAAGCTGTCAAGTACTATAAAGCTAGCGCAGTGGAAGATGGGCTTAAATTTACGAGACACAGAGAACATACACTTTGATAAAATAAATAAACAATTTATTCAGATGTGAGAGATTTTGTTACACATAAAATAAAGAGTGGAGATTATACTCCCGTGAATTCCACTAAACACGCAGAAAATCACTAGAAGATAAATAACCCTGCTTATCTTCTGAAAGTAGCCCGTCAAACGACGATTTCACATTAAGTAGGCACCTTGTAGGAAGGTATTAGCAATAATTCATAATGAATGCTTTAAATAGATAACGCCCCTTTTAAGAAGGCGGTGGCTAAATCACAAATTACCAACGCCTACTAGGCGTCTCCAAAACTACTAACAATTATAATAGAAATTAAGCAGTAATTTACAGAGCTTCAATTCCAGTTAGACAAAGAAATATGTGACTTGCGACTTAGGTCAGACCAACGTCTGAAGGTCCTTAATGGAAATTGAAGGGCAACGAACGTACCGCTAGACAGGACGGCGGTTACGCTATGCATTTACATCATGGAGCGACTCCACGGGAAAACTAATATGGAAGATAAACAAAAATCCACAATTAAAGAAGATCCAGAAAATATTTACGCGCTTGCTTAATTCAAATACTTCAAATGGGCTTAAACCCTTAATGTCAATTTAATACGTACAAAGAAAATATTTGGAAATTTTCTATTACTTTAAAACATGAGAGATGCATAGATAAATTTCATTACGCAATTGTTTTTACGCAGTTTAAGGCTTGGCGCGAGCGAGGATTTTGCGAAGGAGACGAGTGACTTACACAGAGCCAATTTAGTAAGTAAGATTATGAAATGGCTTACCTGTTGTATGGGGCAAAGGCTCCGAGGTTCTCACGTATATAGCCGGAAATCGTCCAGGGGAAGATGCACACAAATCATTCCTCTACGGAGAATTGGCCTATATCCTGGTCGGCGAAATTGCTGTGGCGGCTGCACACATTTACGTCCAAGATGACTAAAACCTCGGTCGCGTATCTTATCAAAACCTTACTTTGAAGGGCCACTCCGACACGTAGAACACTTGCTAATGGCTACGACGGCTGGTTTCCACTCAAGGAATCGTAAGACGCACTCTGTAGCTGGCGTGAAAGATTTTCTTCGGTCAGAACTGTGGAGGGCTTCATTTGCAGTAGAGAGTTCTATATAAGATTCTGCGGGAAGAGAAACATTAATATCTGGCAACTGCGACGCACAACTGTCCGCTTCTCGCGTAGATGATCTCCGCGGTCGCGGCGTGCTCACTCCCTCTTTCGACGTACACGTTTCTCTGCTTGTTTAAAGCCGTTTCTTCTGAAATCAGGTCGTTACGACGCCAAAAATTCAGGAGCCT
>JAHWFO010013756.1:0-16268 GCA_023313115.1 Rhysida immarginata
TTTTGAGATACGCGCTTTATTTCAGCTTTCAAATTTCTTTTTTTGATATTTGAACGATTTTTTAATTTAGTTGGCTCGATTGAACTTCCGTAGTTTAGCTCCGCAGGATCCGCAAGCTCCGCAGCTCCGCATTTTAGTCAGGCCCGAGGTTTCATCTCCCCAGCGCTATTTTTCCAAGCATAAAAGGGGTAAGTCCTTTAATAGTTCAAGCAAGCTGATTGTTTTGAATGTTTATAGTGGTCTTCGCGTAGTTCATCCATCGGAGTCTGTGAACAACACTGTAAAAATGACGGAAGAATTAACTGGCATCTCAGCAGCAGCGATCTTACGAACAAAGGCCGAAATCGTTAGCAAAGGGCAGTTAAGCACTCCTGTGAAGACGCGTCAACTTGCTAAAGGAGCCCACCGTATTTCACACGATATGAGGAATTTACCCTGTCTGCTATACGCAGAATTGTTCATGGGTTTTTCATACGAAATGAAATACCAACGACTGACAAAGTATTGAAATATATAAATGAAGAAGACGATATGCCAAAGTTTTCACGAACAGTTTTGCATCGTGTATTGAAAGAGATAGGCTTCACTTTCAGTAAGAGAAAACGTGAAGCATATTTGCTCTAGTGATGATATGGTGATCTGGAGAAGAAATTATCTCCGATCTATAAAACAATACAGAGAAAAAAGAACTCATGCGTGTTGTTGACTCTATACAACACAAATTCAATACTTATAGAACTGATAATATAGCAAAATTATCTGGTCATAATGTATTTCGTCTTCCCCCCTATCATTGCGACTTAAATCCAATCGACATGGCTTGGAGCCAAGTGAAAGGATTTGTGGCTCGTGAAAATCGTCATTTCAAAATAGAAGAAGTCGAACGCTTAACTTCGGATGCTATATCACGAATTACAAAAGAAAATTGGGAGAATTATGTGCGACATGTGAAAGCTGAAGAAGCGCGATGGCCTGGTTGAAACGACGGTGGAGCGATTGGCATTCTCCGTTGGTGATTCGACCAATTCAGCTTCAGACTCCGATAATGAAATGAGCGGCGTTGATGAACTTTAAATTTTTTTGTGCTTAAACTGCCCTTTTCAGCGTAGGCTACGTCAGGGCCAACATATTAAGGAAAGAGACAAAACCATGGAGTTTCTTATATTTACTGCATATTTCATTAAAGGGCGCTTAAGGATACTGCATATTTCATTTTCAGGTAAATTGTCAGACTCGTTTGCGCGTAATTTAATACTTGTAGCACTATCAACTTAAAGCGGGATAGACTAATTATTAATTTTATTTAACTGTAATTTTCATTATTATTGATATAAAGAAATAAACATATATTACAGATTAACAGTCTCTTAATTTATCACTTAGCTATCATCACTTAGGTAGAAGCATACGAGAAACAAAGCACCCCCGCCCCCCCCCGGTCGCCCAGGCCGGGGGGGGGGTGTCGCATTAAACGTGTTTATCCGAAATCAGTGGTCGTACATACGGATTTAGTTGTTATGTAATGCCAATATCCTGTCCTATTTTTCGTTAGGATCCATTTTCTTGCAGTCTGGTTGGAGTAGAGACTTGTCTCCTGGGAACATACATGCTACGATTTGGAGAGAGCACGATGAGGGAAAAGATAAGGTGAGAGAAACGGCGGCTGCTGCTGCTTCTACTTATTTCCAAGAGCTTGTATCAATTAACGAAATATGCACGATCCATAAAATCAAATAGAACTCTTATGTACGTTTACTATGTACTTTTAGACGACTATTTAATACATGTTTATTTTTAATCAGTCTTCCAAAATTTCAATTTAATCGACGCGTCGCGACGACCAGTTCAGCGGGCGTCCATTTTAAGCTACTAGAGAAAGCAGAAGTTGAGATCAGAAGGTGCAGACATGCGCATTAACGATCAGTAATAACGATAATTATGTATAAAATTGATAAATAAACCGATTTTGCACTTCAAATAACGTTTAATTTTTCATTTAAAAATAAGGAAAATTTTCCTTGGAATGTTTATATTGAGTGACAAAAAACGCTTTTGGCGCTGCGTTTTCGTTTAGGAGAAATAAATTCTTTTCGACTGTTGAACTTTTCACCATAGACGTAAGGTTAAAAGCTAAAAATATACAAAAAAATTTCAAACACCTGCTAAAAAATCAAGTTTTAATCGTACGGGCATGAAAAATGCACCAATCGAAAGAAAAAGCTCGAATGCAGCTACGGTTTTTTTCTGGTGTGCTGATATCTATTAAAATATTTTTGTGAGAGCCGCTTAAATTCGTGTTCCCATGTTAAAGAATAGAGCATTCGCGCTAGGCTGTCGCAGAGGCCGACTTCCTAGGTTCCTGCGTATGAATAAGATAAAAAGAAAGGGAAATTAAAGAGATAATCTAGCCGTTTATATGAGCCATAACATAGTCCTTGATCAATCTTTTAAAGTGAGCACATGTCGCTATACATTTTGGCGCACGACATTCAAGGGCTTTACTGCGAATATTTAACGGTATCGTGTTCCATATCTGTTTGGCATTATAACGAAAGTGTTTACTAATGAAATTAGATGTTTTGTGAGGTATTTCAATCTTGTATCTTCGGGTTAAACGATAATTATTAGAGTTCAGTAGCCATTCCTGCACAAAAGAAGCCGGATGATGGTCACAACGTAGGGCTCCAGTTAGTTCATTAAGAAGGCACGCAGACCTAAATGCGTCAAGAGTGAATACGTTGTGTTTTTGGCAAAGTGCTTTTATAGAGGAATATCTAGTTGTTCTAAAAGCAACTCTCAAACATCGTTGTAAGCGACTTTAATAAGTTTAAAACTCTGATTAGTCGCACTGGCCCATATTATAGCCGTATATTCAAGGCAGGGGAGAACTTTTGCTTGTAACACTCAAATACCTCAGAGTCTGACAAAAAGGATCGAAGTTTTTTTCATTAAGAATCGATGTCTCTTAAGGCAAGATATAATTATGTCACAGTGAGAATGAAAGGATAACGAATTATCAAACGTAAAGCCTAAAAAAGTTAGCGTGTCTATGGAAGAGGCTTTACGGGAAATGGTAAGGATTTTGGTTTTTGTTGCATTAAGTTTCATACCTCTCAAACGATACCAATTTTCTGTCATAGTAACGTCATGTTGAATGTAGGTATTTATTTGTTCTTGGTCTTTACTTGAATAGGTCGCAAACAATGGATTGTCATCGACATAGCTGGTGATTTGAAGCTTGAACTCATTGAGATATAACGTGGAAGTGGCTACGGCGAATAACATGGGGCTATACTCGATCCTTGTATCACCCCACGATTAGAGGGATACATGATTGGGGGTTCACCATCGATAACATTGATTCTGTTGGTTAGGTAATCTTCAATTAAGGCGAGATAATCGTCTGAAACCTGGTAGAATTTGAAGTCCTCGAATAGTTGCTGACGTGAGATCGTGTCTTAAGCTTTAGAAATATCAGTTTGTATCATGATAAAATGTTTACCTTGGTCAATGGCCGTAACGGCTTGCATATGGAGATAGATGGGCGTCCAATTCGTTCTGGTATTCGGTCTGCTGCCTTGCTGTTGGCTGGGTATTTTCGGCCAAATATAATTAATCAAGTCTTTAAAATATGCTTTTTTCAATTATTTTTGTTATGGCAGAAAGCATAGCAATCGGGCGGAAGTTTCGAATTTCAGTTAGATCGCCAGATTTATGACAATATTAGCTATTTTTAAGCTGTCGGGAGATTTTTTGGTTTGAATAATAATTTTGCATAGTTCTTGTATTTTAAAGATGCCTGGTAGCTTCATATTAGTCAGGAGTGTCGTGACTATGATATTGGCATGTTTGACATCTTTCAATTTTGTTTCTTTAATTATCTTTTGTACCTGGAAGATGCCTGGGACCATAGGTTGTAATTTTTCGGTGGAGCTCCTAACTTTATTTTTGATTATCATGGTCGAAATGGGGATATCACATGGTTCATTTAACCAGGCCAAATAATCATGGTATCTTTCAGGGGGTAGCTTGATAAGTTGGCAGGGGGTAGCTTGATAAGTTGGCATTTTTCATTCCATTGAGGACATAAGATCTTTTGGTCTTGCGGACTAAGGCTTTAAATTCTTTATTTGCTTTTTTATAATTACTTGAGGTTATGGCATTAGGAATTCTCGTGAAGCTCTGTTATGCTCTGTTTTTATTTTGCCACGGTTGTGTAAGGTCAGTTGACCACCATTCGTTAGCTGTCTTTCTATTTAATGAGAGTTCTATCGAAAACACTTGGTATTCATGAGGCCAAAACTATTTGTAAGTCACTTTTGCAATCTGTTATTTGTTATGGTATAACAATTTGGGGAAATACATACAATTATCTCTTAAAGCGAATTAAAGTTGCCTATAATTTATGTTTGCGGGGATTGTTCATATTGAAATTTCAGCAATCCATTTTCGAATTTTGTTCTGTTAACCATGTAGTGTATTTTGATACTCTGATTACTTTGAAACGCTTAAACAAACTGGCTGTAATTGTAAGAAACCCAGGGCATCCTTCACGTAAAATCATGACCTTTTTTCAAGCTGATCCCTCTGCACGTGGTACGAGACGATACAAATTTGAAGTAAGTGAAATAATAACTGCTTTTCGCCGCACATGTTTTCCTTACAATTCTTTTGGTGTTTGGAATGAGCTACCCCTAGATTTACGTACTATACAATTGACCTGTCAAAATATAGCATGCAAAATGTCATGTAAGCATTTTTATAGTAAATTAGTGCATTATATGTTGTCAAATCAACTTAAATGGCGATTTGTTTGAATTGTTATGTTGTGTTTGCTTAGTTTTATGTAGATGTATTATCTGTATTCAATGCCTATTTAAGGCGATTTTAATAAATAAATAAATAAATAAATAAATAACGACATTGTAATACTTGCATACCAGCCGTCTTTGCAGCTTGAATGAATTATATTATTTGTAAGTTCATTCATTTTTTGGTTGGAATTAATGACATATTTCGAACCTAAGTTGGATTAATCTCGCCTAAGATATGATTATAATAAGACATATTCATATTTCACATATTTCATAGTTCACAGTGGAGGAAGTTGTGAACAAGCCTCATTAATAGCAATGAGGAAAAGGAAGGGACTCAGCACACTTTCCTGTGGGATACCATTATCCTGCGTAAAAGGGTCTGAGAGCGTTGAGTCAACGCGTACTCGGAAGATTCTATTCTATTCTCCATAAAATTGCATAGGAAAGAGGGAAGATATCCTGTAAGGCCATATTTCCGCAAACGTATTGCTATTCCATACCTCCAGGTTGTATCGTAGGCTATTTCCAGGTCGAAGAAGACCCCTACGACATGCTGTCTATGTCTCTATGCGACATGAATCTCATGCTCCAAGCGAAGATGATGATCAACTGTTGAGCAAGATTTACGGAAACCGCACTGAAACCCAGACAGCAGGTGGTTTTTTTCCAGATACCATCCTTTCCAAAACTTTTCACATGCAGCTAGTCAGTGCTATTGGTCGATAGTTTGCAGGGCAAGAATGGTCTTTATTCGGTTTTGGAATAGCAATAACAATTGCCTCTCTCCATAATGCTGGAATCTCTCCTAAGGAGCAGATGTAATTATACCGGGCTTTGCAAAAGTTCTGTTACACTCGTGGCGACCCTCAAAGAAATGGACACGACGATGTTCACGATGCAGTTAGACATGTTTTTATGGTGCCATCATGTAGAATAACATTGTAATTAGTCATTTAATCAATGTAGCCACCATCTGCATCAAGAACCCGATCCAGACGAGGCCGAAAAGCCTTGCAAACTTTGCGAATGTAGTCCTTCCTCATTCTGGTCCACACACGGTTGACAGATGTTTTCAGCTCCTCGACGTTGCTGTGACGGACCTTGCAGGCCTTCCCCTCGACATGCGCCCACACGCTGTAGTCAAGTGGATTGAGGTCTGGCGACTGCGGAGGCCAAAAGCCCTTCGACCAGAAGGTCATGTTGGACCCCAACCAGTTTTGCACAGTGTTTGCCGTGTGGGCAGGGGCACCGTCCTGTTGAAAGATGTAGTCCGCTTTTCTTCACCCAGGGAAGGACTTTTGTGGCCAGGATGTCCTTGTAATCAGCCGCCGTTAGCCGGTATCCACTTGGGAACCACACGGGTGGCATTTTCTCGCCATTCGACGCCACGATTCCGAGCATCATCACAGAGGCCGGGTGCTTGGTTGTAGACACGTAGCGGACCTTGGAGATGTCCTGGCCGAAGCTTACCACGAGGTCGTTTTGCTTGTTGACGAAAGGATCGACCGTGAAGGTCTTTTCGTCAGAGAAAATGACAATTCGCTCGCCATGACTCTTCAAGTCGTTGAGAAGACGGCGACAGCGCTCCCGACGTTGTTCCCGTATCCGATCCGTCAGCAGAGGCCTCACGCTCTTTCCACCTTCTTCTTTGACCGCTCTGGACACTGTGGACACCGAAATTTTCTTTTTCTTTGCGAGCGCAGTCATTTTGAGCGTCGGGTGTTGTTCGAAGGCTTTTCTCACAGCCAAACGGTTGACGACTTGAGGTCTACCTGAACGAGGTTGATCTTTAACGTCTCTCCCATTCTTGAGCCTGTCCGCAACTTTGTGGATGGTCATCCGGCTGACTTTGAGGAGCTTGGCAATCTCAGACTTCACGTGGCCCGCGCGCAGGAGAGCAGCGATCTCTACTCGTTTCGTTTCCATCGCTTTTGTCGTGGACATTAGGATCACTCAGAGGTTAACACGTAATTTCCAATATATTATTTGATCCTTTTGTGGAAATGGAATTATCCAAATCATGAGCAGTCCATTTTTTGGGGGATGTAAAGAGTGTAACAGAACTTTTGCAAAGCCCGGTACAATGAGAGAAGGTAAGCATAAACTTCCTGCGTCAGATTTTGCAAGATAAAGTATAAAATTCCATCTGGACCTGGAGCAGAATCTCTGGAGCAACGAGGGGCATAATGTAGTTTCCGTAAAGAAAACGGGAGATTATATTTTTCGAGGTTTCGGGATTTAAAATTTACAGCATGCGATTCTTCGAAAAGTTTTCGTCTTTGAAAGGAGGCACTGTAATTTTTTATTCGTGAAACCTCAGCAAATGTTTTTCCAAGAATATTTGCTACCTCATTCGGGTCATACTACATATAACCATTTTGAATGAGAGAAGGGAATTTATCCGGGAGTCGTTTCCTATTTATTTTCCTAATCATGTTTCAGATAGTTAAAAGAGGAGTGTTCTTATTAACGGAGGAGATATAATCCCTCCAACAGAGTTTCTTATTAGTGGAAATGATCAGTTTACAACTGGCCCTTCTTTTCAAGAGTGGGTAGTGCGGAAAAAATGCGGAGAGCTCTCTTACGTTCTCGTACCGCCAGGGCACATTCTTCATTCCACCATGGCACTGGAATTTTCGTGGAAGAGGATCTAAACTTAGGAATGGATTCTTCTGCCGCATGGAAGATGCGGGAAGTGAAATCCTCTACAGCCTTATCTACAGATGGAAAGCATGTTTTTTTCTCAAACTGTAGATGAAATTGGAGTCCTGCTAGTCTACTTTATCCAATTTCCAACGTGATAGAAGGTTGGAAAAAGTAGAAGAACTCAGGGAAATACTAATCGCGAAATGATCAATACCATGTAAATCTTGGAATACGCTCCAGGCTAAATTAGGCGTGAAAGATGAAGAGGATATAGATAGATCGATGCATGACAGAGAGCCGTTGGCTGAGTGGAGGAATGTTGGCGAGCCATCGTTTAACAAATTGACGTTAAAAGAATTCAAAACTTTCTCTATCATACATCCTCTTTCAGAGAGCTTTATAGACCCCCAAATGGAATTGTGGCCGTTAAAATCACCCCGAATTAGAAAGGGGCTTGGAAGTTCACACAGCAGAGATGACAAAGATTTTTCGTCCGTATATTGATCCGGAGGTAAATACAGTGAACATACAGTTAGAGGTGAGAGATCTTTGAATAAGACTCTAACTGCTACCGCCTGGAGATTAGATGTTAAATTAATGGTAGTAAAAGGCAAAGATCTTAGAACTAAGATGGCAACAGCACCACAGGCTTTATTTCCCGATGTATAATCCTTCCTAATAAAATTAAACCATTTTAGGGTAGGAGACGGATGGCAAGAGGAACATTTCTTGCAAAGCCAATAAGCAGAATAAGAACTTATTGACAAAGAGCTTTAGATCTTCTAAGCGACAAAAGAATCCATTAAGGTTCCATTGTAACAGAGCCATGATGAGGATTTTAAGATGTAGGTTTAAACTCCCGAGATAACTCCATCTCCTCAATAGAGGACGCTTGTAAGCATAAAGAGAAGTTTGGATTTCCCCCCAGAACTGGAGAATTTGGTGTACTTTCTACTACACGTTTTCTGGAGGGGTCAGAGGTAGGTGACACCTCTGACGAGCGTTTCTTGCCATCTTCTCTTTCCGAAGTTTTTGGAGGAGTTCCTGGTGGTGTAATCGATTTCGAAGTCCGACTAATGCTAGCAGATGGTTCTGTGGGGGTGGAAGTTCCACAGGAAAAATCTGCAATACGCAAATCTGTCATAGTACCAACTGTCATAACAGAAGGATGACTCTTAACTACAGATGCATAATTTTGGACTTCGTTCCGTTCTACCTGCCTAAGTGCTTCCGGAAAAGACAAATCGCCAAGGACACGAACCTCTTGGATTTTCTTTTCCTTTCGCCAAATAGGACAGTCTTTCCTTGAAAGGGCAGAATGGGCTCCCTTGCAATTACAACAGCGGAACTCGTTTGAACAAGCTTCCATCTCATGTCCGGGCAAGCCACACTTGCAACAAACTGCATTAAAATGACAGTTTGTTCTCGTGTGACATTGGAAGCATCGCAACGGGTTGGGGATAAAGGGCCTCACGTGACAGTGGATATAGCGAAATTAGATGGTATCAGGCAAAACTGTTCCCTCAAAGATAACAATGAAGGAACGATCCGGCGAATGTCAACAACAGATTGATTATCCAATTCGGCAATGATTTCCTCATCCTCTATTCTTTTCAGATCCTGGCACGTGAAAACACCTTTCTTGTAATTCAAGGTTGCATGGGGAGAAACCGAAACGGCTTTCCCTGCAAACCTTTTCAAGGATAAAAGGGTGGTGGCTTGTTTATCCCTTCAATAAGTAGATGAGGAGATGTCTCTTTACATGTTTTATCTCCCCAACAAGCCGTTTAAGTTCTCTTGAAATTAAAAATGGGGAGATGGTCTTGAACGACTCCCCACTTGCCAATTTCAACTCCAAAAATTTCGGGTTCCTTGGGGGTCTTCTACTAGGTCTCTCTTCACGATTATCATTTTTTTTGGTTATTATGCTTTGGGTGATTATTTTTCATGTTAAATGAAATTTAATTTCATCTCCCTCGCTCCCAACCCACCACCGTGTCCAACAAGCGGATGCACATTGGCACCAGGGATATAGGCAGCGCCTAATCCTATGGCCGAAACTCCAAGGAGCGACGACCAGCCGATTGATTTGGACGGGCTCATCCAGACCACCCATCCTTCCGAGAAGCAGGGCCAAAGTGGTGTGTTGTTCCGGAAAACCTTTCCTCAACCACCAGGATCCCCCTTTCGGGGACAAATGCCGACTAAAGACGCAGTTAGACTGATGGTACAACGAAAACGAAACAGGATTCGAGCTGCTCCTCCTCAACCAGCCGATCGACGCTGCATCCAGGTCCCCGAAGCGTATCGGCGATACGAGTTCGTCATAGGAGTATTCGAGAATTTTCTCCTGATCGACACCGGAGAAGGAAACGATAATCGAATACTGGTGTTTGGTCGTGAATCCCATATTAATTGGAGCCATGTGATAAGAACTATTTACATGGATGGAACGTTTCGGACTGCTCCGTTCTTTTTCTCTCAAGTTTACGTCATTCTGGCTGAAAGAGGAGGGTTCGTGATTCCGATCTTATACGCATTGCTCCCGAATAAAGAACAGGAAACGTATCGACGCATGTTCCAACTACTGAAAAGCAAATGGCCTCGTTTCGAACCGACATCCATTTCTACGGACTTCGAACAGGCGGCACTCAATGCACTGAAAGAGGAGTTCCCCAGAGCAGAACTGTTTGATTGCCTCTTTCACTTACTCAAGAACTTGAAGAAGAATATTAGTCAGGAAGGGGCTGACCCGCACTTACAACACGGATCCGGATTTTGCTTTAGCTGCCCGAATGATAGTAGCTCTAGCATTCGTACCTCTCGATTCTTTGGAAGTTGCGTTTGAGGAACTATGCGACAAAGTTCCTTTAGCCTTGCAGCCAGTCCTTGACTGGTTCGAATACCATTACTTGGGGCGTCCCGACCGTCGCGTTGGTCGCCGGCCAGCGACCTTTCCCCGAGAGATTTGGACTGTCTCTTCCAGAACTCTACATGGGCAAGATAAAACGAACAACTACGCGGAAGCATCCCATAAGAGAATGCAAGCTGAACTGGGGATGGATCATCCGACTCTGTGGAAGTTTATAGACGGAATTAGGAAAGTTCAGGCAGGGAGAGACCAGACGTACGAAGAATTCGTTAGAGGGCAGGATCCTCCGACGAAGCGCAGGAAGTATGTACGGGCAGATGAGAGAATCCTTGCTTCGGTTCGAGACATCCCAAATCACCCTTTTCGTGAGTACTTGCGCGGAATAGCTCACAATTTTATGATGGAATGAGTTTTTAATAAATGCGATGTTCTCATAAATATGATGCAATAAATAATGATGTTTTAAAAATGTGATTTAAATGAAATGAAATGAAATGATTTCAGGCGTCGAAACGTTCTCGCGTCGAATCGATGGTGACGAACTGTCGGCGTCGAAAAGATGCGGACCCTGTCGTAGGGGTTTTCTTTGGCCTGGAAAAAGCTTACGATATATAACTTGGAGATATAGAATAGCAATACTTTTGCAGAAATACGGCCTTAAAGGACATCTTCCCTCTTTCCAGTGCAGTTTTATGGAGAATAGAACCTTCCAAGTTCTCGTTGACTCAACCTCTCAGACCCTTTTACGCAGGATAATGATGTCCCACAGGGAAGTGTGCTGAGTCCCTTCCTTTTCCTCATTGCTATTAATGAGGCTTGTTTACAACTCCCTCCACTGTGAACTATTCCTTATATGTTGACGACATCGCCATTTACTGTCGAGAGTCCTCAATGTTCTTTATTGAGCGTCAACTGCAACTAGCCATTAACAAACTTGTTACCTGGAGCAACGAAGTAGGCTTTAAATTTCACCCCAATAAATTTTTGAGAGGTCGTCTACTTTTGCTTTTTGAGAGGTCTCCATCCAGACCCGGATCTTACTCTTTATGGATCCCTTATCTCAGTGGTGGACTCCCACACATTCTTGGGTCTGACCTTTGATAAAAAATTATCATGGCTCCCACATCTTCGTAATTTAAAAGCGATATGCTTACAAGCCATGAATGTTTTGCGCTCGATTTCCGCTACCAAATGGGGCGCTGATAGGAAGATGCTCTTATTTTTATATGGCTCCCTAGTTAGGTCTAAATTAGACATGTTTATGCCTCAGCTTCAAAGAGTACGTTGAAGCCGTTAGATCCCGTCCATAACCTAGGCGTAAGAATTGCCACAGGAGCCTTCCGAACCAGTCCGGTAGAGAGCCTTTATGTGGGTGCTTCTGAACCCCCATTATGGTTTAGAAGAGCCAAACTCCTCTCAAATATGCTCTTCGCGTACATGGCAAAAGTCTGCATCCAGCCTTTTTATTTGATAAACCTAGAATGCCTCCCCATCATACTTTTAGAAGCATCAACAATTTGTTCCAGAATCTTCTGGAGAGCCTGGACCTCTCATTTCCAGCCATGCATAGCCGAGAGGTCAGAGATGTACCTCAGTGGATTCTCCCCCAACCAGATATAAATTACAACTTACTCGCGCCTCTGATGCCCGAGTACGCGGGTTCGATCCCGGCCGAGGACGACGAGGATTTTTCAGGGGGAAATCCTGAGATCACGCACTTCCTTCGGAAGGGAAGTAAAGCCGTTGGTCCCGTGTAGTCGTTTGCCGGCTGCACGTTAAAGAACCCTTGCGAGGCAAAATTTGCGGCCCCTATAACGCCGTCCTGAAATGACCATGGCAGTTGAAAAGGACGTTAATACCAAACAAACCAAACCAACCAACTTACTCGCTGGGAAAAAATCGAATTTTATGGAAGCTGAAATTAAGGCACTTTTTAAGGTTTTTTTAGAAACCCTTCCTGATGACTTCTGCATATACACAGATGGATCCAAATCAGAGGACGGAGTTGACTGTGCGTTCCTTATAGATAACATTGTATTATCTTATCATTTGCCAAACAGTTTTCCATCTTCTCAGCGGAATTGTTGGCCATACGCAAAGCGTTAGAGTTCTCTTTTAGTTACCCAAATTCCAACTTTTGGATATTCTCCGATTCTCTGAGCGCTTTGCAATCCTTGAAATCATTCAATGCAGATAATCCTTTTGTTCAAAGCAGCCAGGAATAGCTTTATTACCTGGATTTCCAAGGTACCAGAATTCATTTTGTTTGGATACCTAGTCACAGGGGAATCCAGTAAAATGAACGGGTCAATAACGCGGCAAAAGACGCTATTACACATTTACCGATCTCTTAATACGAGATACTCTTAATCCCCGAAGATTTGTTCCCGGTTATCTCCAAGAAACTCATATCTTCTTGGTAGGAGTTTTGTCCTCTTAACCCAGCGAATAAATTATTTGAAATAAAGCGTGACATCACCCCGTGGGTCTTACCTTGTCTAACGAATAGGCGAGAAGATGTTGTCCTTACTCGGCTTAGGAATGGTTACAGCCGTCTTACTCACGGCCATTTATTAAAAAAAGAACCAGCTCCATTGTGCTCCTGTGGAGCAATGCTGACTATTAAACATATTCTTATACAGTGCCTTTACACACTAATTTACAACGCTCATTAGGGTTCAATTATTCACTAGATTTTTTTATTGGGGAACAACCCTATGATTTTTAAAAAAGTGTTTCTATTTTTAAAAATTATTCATGTTTTTAAATTCATATAGTCATCCTTTTATTGCTTTTGCATTGTATATATATGACCATTAAGTATATGTTTTATTTATTGCCCTTTACAACTAATAATTTACACTGCCCTACACTAATAATATTTCTTATTAGGTGTCAGAAATTAAGGACGAGCATCGTCCGAAATTTATGATAAAAAAAAGAGAAGAAGGAAAACAGAAAAAGAAGAGAGAGAAAGCGCTATAGAAAGAAAACACCCCCGCCGAGAATAGAAGAGGTCGGAAGAGACCAAGAGAAGGAGAAGAAAGTGAAAAGGGGAGGAAGGAAGAGAGAATAGAAATTACAAGGAGATGATCACGGATGAGATAAAACGGATACGACACTCTACCAGATTACGTTAAAACTGAATTTAGTGGCTCCAACTAGTGGTTGCAGTAGAAAATTAAAAGTGTTCCTGGCAGCCTAATTTCAGGGGCAGCTTAATAGTATTCCTGGCAGCCAACTTTCAGGGGCTGCTTATAAACACTCCTCGCAGCCTACTCGACAAATTAAATATGTTTTTTTAATTATTACATATATTTAATTTATATGCTCATTTGATTAAGTTATTTTTTTTGTAAACTTCATTAATTAAATTTTTGTAGTCAATACAAACAAATTTCTTTCGAATAAAATAATTTTAATAAATATAACATACAATTCTATCGCTTACACATGCAAATTTTTGTATATCATATTTTACGCTACATAGCACATTTAATAAAATTTTAATAATAAGAGTTATTTTAAAAACTTCTAATTTACTTTAAAAAGTATTTGCCAACCTTTCCTATTTTATCTTATAAAATGTAGAATATATTTTCAAGTACAACTAATTGAATTTAATATCTCCATACCTAACTTCACCTAAACTAAAAATTAATAAACAACTCAACAAATAAAACTTTCTTAGTGGTTCAAAGTTTGTTTTAAATTATTCATGAAATATTTTTCTTCGAAATGCTGTGCACTCGTATAACTTTTCCAACAAACGAAAAAACAATGGTGTGTTGTTAAATTCCAAGATGGAGACAATGAAGGTTGGATTGTAGTTAGAAGATTTCTCAGTGCCTAGGCCTGTCTCTCTCGTCGGCTGCGAGTTCCCCTCTAGTGGTTGCAGTAGAAAATCACTTAAAATTAGTTTGAAAAATCGGGCGAGTTGCGCATCCGTTTTATGTCATCCGTGGAGATGATTTTGAATTCCGAGGAGAACGGATCGGAAAAGTAAGAAGAGAAATAACTCGAATTACGATGGAAGTAAGAAGAAGACAGTGAAGCATAAGAGGGAGTTTGAAGCAAGAAAAGAGAAAAGAAATGAAGGTGAATGGAAAGAGAGCACGTTTAGAGGTTGATGCAAGAGACGCAAGGAAGCCAACGAGGTTCTAACGGAAGAAGCGACTCGAGCACGCGAAACGAAGGAGAGTGACGGCTTGAGCACGGAGACAACAGCTGGAGTGCGGAAAGAGGAACGACACGCCGAACGGATTCCATCCGAGGAAAACTCAACGGAGGCATATTGCGAGCAGGCGGCATTGCGCGAACTGGCGCCAGATTCCGCCATTTGCCCGGCCTGCGCTGAAGCCAGCGGCCACCGACGTTCACGTGAGTGCGCTCCCTTTTGCTTGTTAAATAATTATCGTGTGCGACTTTTCATTATCATAACTGTCATAATAATTTATTTAGTGGAAAAGTTATTTCTCCTGGTGCCCCGGAATCAACGTGTTTCTCAGATAGGTTAAATGCTTGTTGCTAATATCTAATCTTTATTGCATGTGGACGTTAGCCTCTCCCATTTCACGGACTATCCTACGGGCTACGGACATTAGCCAGTGCTGCACAAGTTCCTGTTGGATCGTCCCGCCATCGTACCCACAATTACCGTAGGACTGACGTCCGACGTACCTGCTATGTGTATTATAACTAAGTGTCAACTTTTATACAGGGTGTAACTAAAGGTGTGTTATAAACTTTGGGGAATGATAGAACTGGTCAAAATAAGCATTTTTTATTCTATGAACATTGGTCCACAACTGCATTGTTTAAGAGTTATAGCAACTGTTCAAAATGACGCCCTTCAGCGTCAATGCAGGCTTGCATTCGTCGCTGTACGTTGCAATACACCCGTTGCAGCATCTGCTGGGAGTCCCCGATGTTGTCTGCTGCTATAGCCAATCGTGCGATGAGTTCCTCCACTGAATTAACCATTGTTTCGTACATCAGGGACTTTAGATGGCCCCACACAAAGAAATCCAATGGTGTTAGGTCTGGTGATCGTGGCGGCCAGGTAACTGGACCACCCCGTCCAATCCAACGATCGCCAAACGTATCAGTGAGGAAGGCCCGGACATGCTGTGAGAAATGTGGAGGTGCTGCCTGAACTGTTGGATGACATACCTCTTAACATCCGTCAAGTAATGTGGTTCCAACATGATGGTGCACCTCCTGAAGAAAGACGAGGTAGGTTTGTGCATTCATACGAGCTGGGAGAATGTACGGCCCAATGAGGCGATTGCCAACAATACCAGCCCACACGTTGACAGAAAATCGTTGCTGGAAGCGCCTTGTCGAAATGGCATGTGGGTTGATACGGTCTCAAACATGGATATTCTGGTGGTTGAAAATGCCTTCTCTGGTGAAGGTTGCTTCATCAGTGAACAGCACCTGCTGTGGGAATGCTGGTTCCTCTCTACAACGTGCAAGAAACCATCTGCAGAATGCCATACGTGGTGCAAAGTCAGCAGCTCCAAATGCTTGCACTCGTTGCATACGAAACGGATGAAACAGTTGGTCATGCAGAACTCGCCAAACAGACATGTGATCTGTGTTCATGATGTGTGCAAGCGCACGGATGCTACATGTTGGTCTTTCGTGAACTCTACGAAGCACGGCTTCTTCGAATTGAGCGGTACGACGGGTGCGAGCGCGACCATGCTCTCCACGCATCACAGCTACACTTCCTGTTGCTCGTAGACGTCGCACAAGCCGAACAAACATTGTGTGAGCTGGCTGACGACGTTGTGGAAACTGCCGTCTGTACAGACGACAAGCAGCCCTTCCATTACCGTCTGCAGCACCGTACACTAACAACATGTCAGTGCACTCGTTAAAGGTGTAGTCCATATCCGGATGCGATCACACACGTTAGATTTTTTAGT
>JAHWFO010013756.1:16278-42789 GCA_023313115.1 Rhysida immarginata
TTACTTTAAAAATTTACATGACCATACCATAATTCAGAAAGGGGTGTGTCATAAGCCTGCATTGATGCTGAAGACGTCATTTTGAACAGTGGCTATAACTCTTAAACGATGCAGTTGTAGACCAATGTTCATAGAACAAAAAATGCTTATTTTGACCAGTTCTATCATTCCCCAAAGTTTGTAACACATCTTTAGTTACACCCTGTATATTTTGCGTTCGGCCACGTTGACGACCGCTCTAAGTCGGCGTTTAGACTATTCCGGTCTAGAGCTAATTTTGCTCTTTGTGTCTTCCCTATTAGGAAGGAGCCCCCACCCTCCTCATGGTGGGCATCGGACCTTTCTCGGGTTTCGTGGTCGATAATGAAAATACAAGCTCTACGATATGAGGGCCTACGCCGAAGCGGATTATAAAATTACGTTCACTGTTACTTTACGATAACAGTCTTGTTAAAGATATACGAGTTACCTGTCAAGTTAACCATTTATTCAGCCTCGATTAATCTGTGTACCATATCGTTATTCCGATATTAAAATTGTTTTGTTCGATATTCCGACCACACCGAAAGATTATAGACCTATTACACTTATCTCTTTTCCTGCAAAGATTCTCGAAACCTTCGTTGCTACTCATCTTTCAAAATTTGTTGATCCTTATCCTCCTGATATTCAGCACGGCTTCCGCAAGGCTAGATCGACCGAAACTAATCTTGCTGTGTTAACTTCTTACCTCTCGAAAGCTATTGATACTCGTCATCAAGTGGATGTAATTTACTTGGATTATTCTAAAGCCTTCGATAAGGTTCATATTGACCTTCTCCAGAAACTAGAGATTATGGGATTCCAATTAAATATGATATCCTGGATGCGCTCCTTTTTAACTGATAGATATTTTATGCTTTATCCTGTAAATAATTTCTGGAAATTTGGTAAAATCAATAGTGGTGTTCCACAGGGTTCTCCCCTGGGACCGCTGCTATTCATTATCTACTCTGCAGACCTAATAGCTTCTTTACCAACTAATGATGTTCAAATGCTAATGTATGCGGATGATCTTAAAATTTTTTCGTGCATTGACAGTTGGCAAGACTGTATTAAAATGCAAGAAACGTTGGACTCAATTCTCTCCTGGTCTAAATCGAACGGATTAAGTCTTAACTCGAGCAAATCACACGTAGTTTCTTTCTCCAGGAAAGTAACAAATTTCATTTTTGATTACAAGATTGGTCATGATATCATTGGGAAAAAAGATGAAGTTAAAGATTTAGGCATTTTATTTAATTCTAACTTATCTTTTACCCCGCATATTGATTACATCATAAGAGATGTCTCCCGTAGAAATGGCCTCTTGAAAAGGCTTACCGCATTTTTCAAAAATCCATTAACTATCGTAAAGTTATTTATTTCTACTGTAGTTCCTAAAGTTACATATGGTGTGTTAATTTGGTTTACTCATCACACTCAAAACTTTTTACTCCTACAAAAGAAATTTCTTGCATTTTTAAATTTTCTCTCAAAAAAATATAACAAGCATGATCTCAATATGGAATTTATAAATGTGTTTACTCTTCCCAATATCATTGGTAATATTTTTCTTAATGTCCTTAACAGGATTGTTTCTGGGGCTGTTTGGATGCCCGAGGTTCTGTCATCTATCGGGCTGTCAGTTCCTAGAAAAAGTCGTCATAAGTGTCTTACTTTAATAACTCCTAGTACGAGGACAAATATTGGTGAGATTACTCCTTCGTATAATAAAAACCTTTCTCATAAAGATGTAGACATTTTTAATGACCCAACCAATTCTATTTTTAAGATTTTAAATATCTGATTTTGATTTATTTGTTCCGAAGTGTAATCTTTTACTTTTGATTCCTTCCCCCTGTAGGGGCAGTTTGTATTTGCGTGTACATTCTGATCTGATTAAATTAAATTAAATTAATTAAAACGTTCCACCTCTTTCTCTGCTGTCACATGCACAGAGGCTTACAGGAAAGCCGTGACATTAGGGGAAACCCTTGGAAAAAATGTCTGTTTTTAAATATATTTGTGATTTTAAAATCCTCATAGTCAGATTTTTTGTTGCTTTTCCGTCTTTGTAATTCACGATTTTATGGTTTTTTTCCATCTGATTTTTTAAACTTTTGGCTCATAAACTGTGGGTTTTTAAACTTTTTGTCGGGCGCAAAATGGCCATAGCAGCCGAGGCCTTAAAATTTCAATCAACTAACCAACCAACCAACCAAGCATATTTTGCAGACTGGTGCAGGAAGCAATAACAAAAAGTTCTGCCACACCCTTCTTTATAGCCCGGACCTCTCACCATGCGATTTTCATGTGTTTAGTCCTCTAAAGAAGGCACTGAAAGGTCGACGATTCGCCAATTATGAGGAAGTTAAGGACGCTGTTCGGGCATGGTTCAGAGAACCGCAGAAAGCAGACTTTTTACGGACGGTATTAGCCGATTGATGCCCCAGTGGGAGTCCTGTATTGGGGCAGGTGGAGATTTTTTTAGGACTGCGCGTCTATAATATTGACTTTAAGATGTTCTTCTTTCATATAAACAAAGGTAAATATTAATACTTTAATTTAATCCGTCTCAGTGCCCTTGGAATCACTTTTATTTGAATATGTCTTATACATAGTCATACTTTTTATTGCTCCTGCATCTTTGTAACTCACGTTTTTATTAATATTTCATTTGAGTTTTTTAAAACTTTGGCCCATAAACTGTGGGTATTTAAACTTTTTGTCGGGCGCAAAATGGCCATTGCAGCCGACGCCCTAAAATTTCAATCAACCAACCAACATTGATTGTTATTGATGTATTTGCGTTGGGCGCAAATGACCATATAATTGACGCGCCCAAAAATCTTAAACTATCCAATCAACCAAATCCAAGGCCAAAGATATGGCTATACGAAAAATACACTGCCCTGCCAAAAATATCCGGACACCCCTATGTTCGTGTGGTCTCACCCTGTAGGATGCATGTATGCAAATTAAAGACACGACTCGTCAGGTGATACAGCAGTCACAACACTAGTCAGCATGCCAAAGGTCCGAGAATTATCCGACTTTGAGAGAGGAATGGTTGTGGGGTGCCGCATTAGCGGGAAGTCACTTCGCGAAATCAGCGCTTTGAGGTGCTCTGTCTCGGGTGTTGGTGAGGCATCGGAAAGACACCCTGCGGGAAATTACTGCTGCCTTTGCAGGGGACCTACGGGTGACGCCTACTCACCAGCCGCAGCCCGTGGTCCGTCAGTGCAAACAGTGCAACGTGCCCTCCATGAGATTGGCTTCTGTGGGAGAGCCGGAAAGAGGAAGCCATTCGTCTCAAGGGTGAATGCTGTTCGTCGTCTACATGGTGTACGGAGCGTCGTCAGTGGACTAGTGATGATTGGGCAAAGGTCATGTGGAGCAATGAAAGCGGTTTCACACTCCGACAATCTGACGGTCGTGTGTGGGCCTGGAAACGGCCAAACGAGAAATAGGATCCAGGGTGACTCGTAGACAAAATGAAGGACTCTGGCGGTGGCGTGATGGTATCGGTCACGTTCTGTACAGCAGGCGTAGGAACTATGACCTGTGTCGACATGCGACTATATTTCCCACGGTACCGACAGATGTTGAAAACGCAACTTCCTGGAGCGATGGTCGAATTCTCTGGGACCTCATCGGACTGTTTCTTCCAGCAGGACAGTGCCCCATGTCATGCCGCTGGTTCAACATAGGCATGGTTCGTCCATGCGGAGATCTGGTTATTGCCCTGGCCTGCGCAGAGTCCAGACTTGAACCCAATCGAAGCATTGTGGAATGTGCTGGAGCGCCGTGTACGGATGCACATGCCCCCGGTCACGAATCATCATCAGTTTCTGGACCGTTTGACGACCGAATGGCACCATATCATACCATATCAACTTGTGGACAGCCTTCCTCGTCGTGTTGCAACAAAGAGTGGCCCAACGCGTGACTGACGACAGCATTTCCATAGAGGGCACGTGGAGCGATCATGTGTGTCTTATCTCGCACTAGTATGGCGCTATACGTGCTTTAGTTGCAGCAACCATTCATGCAAGGACCACTGTCTTCACCCTTTAATGACTGAGGTTTCACTAAAAAACAACAAACATTGACGTTTGACAACATATGCATTGCAGAAGTGCTTCGAACAGACGGCTCCTTTCTTGTACACAACACTGGAATCGCCGAAATATTGACTGCCGCACCCGTTCAAAAATGCCAGGTGTAATACTGCATTAAGTATGTCTTCTCCTATATCAGTTGTCACAAAACGTAGTCGGCCCGTTTCGGATATGTCTGGACGCAACGAGCCCGTCTCACGAACCTGGTGTAAGCAGGATGTCTGCGTTGAGGAAACCACTCTGCGTACATTTTTGCAAGTATTCTTCTCTTTTGATTGGCAGCACCATACACCAAATGCGCTCCGTTAGCTAACGCTCCATTTTTCAGTGTTGACTCTCTGATGACTCGACTTTCAATACAAAAGACATCAGAGACTAAAACAGCAGACAATGGTAAACAGTCAAACACTGAAACAAGTGTAGCGTCGTACTGGTGCCAGGTATAACGCACATTGCTGAATAAAAATGTTTGTTTTATTACCCTCTATCTACCATATTCTTCTGTAATATAAGTTCTGAATCGCCCTGTATAGTCATGCAGAAGGCAGAAGAAACATCTTTGGATTGAATTTCACCTTTTTGAAATGGATAGTTATAAAAAAGATTGCTGGCACTGTAAATGAAGTTGATGTATAATCGGTAAGGTGTCTGACAAATGACAGTATATTAATAGAGGTTATCTATCTATCTATCTATCTATCTATCTATCTATTACTAAAACCCAAGCTTGCTCTTTCTGTCTCTTTATAGACTCCGTCCCTGCAACCCATACCCCGGAACTACCTTTTTTATGGATACTTCTGGCCGTGTAGGGGGCGATAGGGTTTGTTTTTTTTTTTATCCCAATTTCGTTTTTTTTTCCACAAACAAATTTTTAAATTCAGTTTTCCTTCATCTCTATGGAATTTTGGTTTCGTGATGTAGGTCGTGACGTCATGTTTGTTTGCCAATGGGCTTGGACGTCTGGTAGACCTCAACCCAATGTAGCTACAGATACTAACAACCACTTAGCAAACTTTCATGTAGACTTTACTAAGTGCATACTCGACTGAAGAAATTGTTAGTGCATATTACTACAATGCCATCTGTAGTGAATACAATTTTGTACTAACAGATTTTAAGCCGATAGAAACTGGTTCATCTGGTGATTGTCTGTATTCTGCTGTGTCCATAAATTTAATAGGCAATGAAAAACTTTCCGTAGCTCTGAAGTTCGCTGTTGTGTCAGTGATTATAAAATTTGAAGAAATTATTAACACCAACATTCTGAGCATTTTGGCAGAAGTAAAATCTGCGAACTCTGGAAACTATAATTGTTCGTTGATTGATTTAGCCTTTTCAGCATCGGGTTCTACAAAAAGTTTCAGTGTTTACTTTAATCAGACCAAATTTCCACAACATTTAATGAATGCCAATTTAATGCCCGAAGCAAAATCAACGTTTCATTGGATTGTTTGTTTCATCAGTATATGTTGTCTATAGTAACAAACCGTCCCATTCATCTATATGGCCAATCTGTATTTCCTAATGAATATAAAGCCCAAAGACTATCATGGAGTTTTCAATGCGACAGAAAGACCAATCACGATTTTACACGTTTGTTGCAATCACTATGTGACTCTACTCTTTTTTAGAAGTAAAGTCATGAGGATAGAATTGCTTTTAGCAATAGAAGAGAAATTGGCATTCCTGAGAATGAGAAACGATTTGAGAATCAAGAGGTTATGGTTATTGACTAAAAGTTCCTGTGATTGTCCTCAGCCGTGTCAGAATAATTATATAAGAAATGTTCACTAAAAAAGAACTCAATAAATTTTTGTTTTCGTTTTTTTCCCCTTGAAAAAAAGTAAAAACATTCGCAAAAAAATCCCAGTTTTCAATTAATAAATATTAATTAAAATAATTTTAAAAATTAAATTTAAATTTTTATTTATTTTAAGTGTGAACGAAAACAGTTGAAAATGTACCT
Organism: Rhysida immarginata; assembly: GCA_023313115.1. Taxonomy (NCBI): domain Eukaryota; kingdom Metazoa; phylum Arthropoda; class Chilopoda; order Scolopendromorpha; family Scolopendridae; genus Rhysida; species Rhysida immarginata. The sequence goes on from JAHWFO010013756.1 coordinate 22,390, forward strand.
TTAACAACGAACAACAACAAAAAAATTCCCGACGTTATGCATGCTATCAACCTCTACATCCGTGAGATCAACAGAGAACAGCTTTGAGGCTGCTGACGGAATTATTAAGCTACCAACGATGATAGAAAAAGGTCATGGTCAATGGTGGGTACTATATTCAGTGATTGGAAAAGTGAATCTTCTGTATGTCATTCCTTAAATTTCCCACTCTTCGTAATTGTTTATAAGATTCTATTCTTTGGTTACATTTATCTCTTTAACACCTATTGCACGTTCTCACATTTGTTTTCCCCTGTATTCACACCTGGATGGGGCGGAAGGGCTTGAGTGCTTGAATGATTCTAAGGGCTCTGTGGATTCACCTCGGTCAGTTGTAGACCCACCCAAGGGACGGGTACTCGCAACGGAGGCTTCATAAGTTGTTTACCGCGTATTTGCCGTACGCAGCGATCAAAATACGAAAGGACGGTCCTTGTGGTTGCGGGATGGCTACTCCCCGGAACAACACAACTTTGGCCCCTATTTCTCTCTAAGATGGGAACCTGAAACTACCCTGTTCAGACTAATCGGCTGGTCGGGCCTCCTTGGAGGTCCGGCTTTAGCGTGAGGCTATGCCTATATCCCCCATCCCACGTATCCGGGTGCCAATTTGAATCCCCTAGTTGGGCTCGATGGTGGGTGGAGAACGAGAGAGTTTGTTTTTTTGGTTTCCATATAATATAAAACGGTTCTTTGAATGAAGAGAATAATGGAGAAAAAGTGTAAAGATCCAAAATGTGCTGCAGATCGCGGATGGTAGAAAGTGCGCTTTATGTAATCCATTTCAGCTATACAGAATAAAAGAGGTCGTTGGGTAATGCTAAGAATGGCGTCTGCCTAATGGAACCACTTCCTCTAAACAAGCTCAGGCTCTATTTAGAGCAACTCTGAGCAAGAAAAGCCTAGCGAGCATGAGCCGCGAGCGAAAGCGCTCGCTCACCCCTTTTTGAAGTGAGCGGTCATAGTTTGGGTTCCACTTTCCCAAAGAGGGGTCGGAATTTAATATAATGCACTTAAACCTTTAATTCATTTTAATTTCTAGAATCACTTTTAAGTGCCTAGTTCATTAATAGAAAGGGAATAGTATATTGTATTTACGTCGCCAAGTGATTTCAAGATCCAATTTAGTTGGGGCAATGGTCTGCAATTGAAGAGTATTTCTTTGTTTTTATTCCTGAACATTCAAAATAAACAATGAAAACAACAAAATATAACCAAATTATTAAGTGCCTAAAACTTGTGGATATCAAAGTAGAGTTACTTTTTGTGATTAAAAATTCGCAGATATTTGCATCATTTTCCATTTTTTCAAGCGTTCAGAGCCTTTAGTTAAGCCATGTTCTTCACAGTGAACTTAATGGGATTCTTTATAAACTTACGGAAAAAATATGAAAGCCTGATACAAATGCCAGTGACATCATAGCCATAGAAAAACGTTTAGCAGCTTCGGAAGTAGATTGCAGTGAAAAGATAGCAATTGCCATAAAATCTTTGAGTGAAAAGGACCGACTTATTGTTTTGTATAAAATTCAAAGGCATTATATGACTTCACATTATTATCTCATTAATAAAAAAAAGATTTTAAAAAGAATAAACGTCTTTCATTTTGCAAGTGTCTTCAACCAGCAGTGATAGCAACAACAAAAAGTTTAAAACATGTTGGAGAGTCAGCAAAACTTTATCTATGATTGAAGTGAATCCTGTAGATGTCAAAGATGAATGGCGAATACTACAATGAGAGGTTTCCATTCCCAACTGTCACGTAAGAGTCGATCATTTCTAGAGAGAGTTTCTTGAGAAGAAAACTCCTTTGGGTGATTAGAAGTATCCTTTGTTAAATAAACTTGTTAAAGTTAGTCATGTTTATCACGTGGTAATAGTGATGTAGAACGAGGGTTTTCTGTCAGCAAAAGAATTATGGCTGAAGATAAATCACGAATGTCGGAACGTGTGTTGAATTACCGATTGTTAATAAAAGATTTCTTAAAAAAAATATAAATATGTTGCAGAAGTTCCAATAACAAAAGAACTTTTAAAATTAGCTTATAGTGCACATAAATCATATGAGCAGTACCTTGAAGATCAAAGAAAGCTGAAAGAAAAACAGAGAAAGAAGAGCAGATACAGCAAGAAATAATAATACAGAAATAATCTGAAATGGCGATTTCAATTGAAAATCAAGAGCAAAAATCGTTGCCAAAGAAAGAAAAAAAAGCAACCCAGGAGTCAGTAGATACTTTGCTTAAGGAAGCTAATAATCGGCGTAAATTAGCAATTGCAAAAATGATTTGCCTGGAAATAGGATGCTGCAAGGCATGTTAGAAGGGGCAGAACAATCACGGCAGAGGGAAAAGCTGGAAATCGCTTTACTCGTAATTTCAGATTGTTTCTGTCTTTCTTGCTGTATCTGCTCTTCTCTTTCTCTTTTTTCTTTCAGAGCCTGTTCTTTCAGCTTCCTTTGGTATTCAAGGTCTGCTCATATGATTTATGTGCACTATAAGCTAATTTTAAAAGTTGTTTTGTTACTGGAACTTCTGCAACATGTTTATATTTCTTTAATGAATCTCTTATTAACAATCTGTCATTCAACACACGTTCCGACATTCGTGATTTATCTTCAGCCATGATACTTTTGGAGACTGAAAACCCCCGTTCTACATCACCATTTCCATGTGATAAACATAGACTAACTTTAACAAGTTTATTTAACAAAGGATACTTCTGATCTCCCAAAGCAGCTAAACCTTTTGTAGCACAGAAAATTTTCTTGTCACACACCATACATAGGACCTCATTCTCATCAATTTTCTTGCACCAAAAAGAAAACTTTGGGCCAAACTTATCTGTTTTCTTAAACCACTGAGGTTTAACTTTATACGTTTTTCCCATTGTTATATCCTACAAGAAAAGATTAAATTAAAAACTAAAATTTTTTAAAAATATAATTCATATCTTCTGTTGATAAACTGTTTTATGTACTGACTTTTTAACAAGATTCAAATTATATTCACATCACTCACAAAAAAATCGAAAACAGTAATATGAAAAGTACACGCCGTGTAAAGAAACTTTTTGCCTGTCAAACTTTCATTTTAGTAGACTGTTTTTGCCCAGGGCACGATGTATCCCGGCAGTGTGCATAACGCAAGTGAGCGAGCGGCAATAGATAGGGAATTGAGCACACTGAAGTGTAGGCGGCTCACAACGAATACGAGTGAGATCCGTCCGCACAGTTCGTGATGCAACGTGAACTAGGGTATGCTAGAGGTGGAAGGTTCGGTGCCACTCAAGCCCGCCAAGAGGGGTCACTCCCCCCTAATTTGCCTATTCTAAAGGAAGCACTGGGCGTGAGAGTACGCTGATTTGCGGGAATACTTATTTCGGGAGTTTGGAGTGGGCACACCACCTCCCTCTCAAGCTCTATTTCCCGTAATCTAGCATAAGCTCCTGTAAAGCAATACGGCTGCCCATGCTTAAGTGCGGCTGGGCGCTGTTTATTTTCTTGCCGAGCATCGCTCTGTTTATGAGATACTTTACTTCTAAGTAAATTGATATTGCAAGGGGTTCCTTAAAAGCAATTAACACTGCATATTCTGTATTTGATTGTATGTAATTTGATATTTCGATGTTTGTGCGAATAAAAGAGCTGAATACACCCCAACCGCATAGCTTCCGAGTCGATCTTTTGGGTCCCGAACCCTTGATTTCCTCACACCCCGACCTGACTACGAGTGAGTCGGCGTAAACTATTTATACACGGGGGGTGGGGGCGTCACAGTTTAGTATTTAAAAACATTGCAACCTTTGCATTAAGAATTCTTAGCCTGCCAATAAGTAATGCAGCTGTAGAGCGAGTTTTTTCGAGAATGAATTTAATTAAAACCAAAGTAAGAAATAGGATGCAATTGAAAATGCTAGATTCAATTTTAGCAATTTATTCAAATTTACGTTTAAATAACACATGTTGTAATGGCTTTGAAGTTACAAAAAATATGTTAAATAAATTTAACCAAAGTATATATGAAAAATTTGAAGAGCTGAAGGATGCAGCAGCGTTATTCGGATAAATGTTCAATTTCTTTTCGAAAAATGTAAATAGAAAGAATATTTAATAAAAAATTTAAACTTTTATTTGTGAATTTTCCTTAATAAATAAGTACAACCTATTTGGCGCACTAACGTACGCCAATTTATTGATAGCAATAGATAACAATAGATATTAAAAATTTGGGCTACTTTTGGGCACATCAGGGGTCGGATTTGCGACCTTATCCTGAAAAATTCTGGCAAAGCTGTCCAGATTTGCATAGCGAGTTCGTTCGATGTCACCCTATTTAAATGGCAGTATTTGTTTTAACGGGAAAAAAACATCAAAAACTGTTTCATGAAGGGTATGCGTACCTTAAAGACTGTGATTCAGAAACAAAGACATATTAGAGATGTGGAAAGAAAATTAAGTATTTGTCGAGGAAGAGCACACACAAATATAATGTTCTTAATGGGGACCCGTGTTTCCTAGATATGTTTTAAAGAGGACTTCATTCTTATCCCCCAGAAAAAAGCAAAAAGAGAAGCGACTGCAGCAGTTAGCCAGATGATAGAAAGGACCGAAAACAACGGATTCTACCCGAGCTATTGTTACGAAAGTTGTTCGAAGTGTATCTGGTGCTGCTGCCGCAATACTTCTACGCATGGATCGGCTGAAGAGAGCAATTCAACTTCGTCGGCGAGAAAAGTTCCAACACATCCAAAAAATTCTAGAGGGTTTAGAAGTGCCTCAGCAATATAACCGTACTGCTGATGGTGACGACTTCTTGCTGCACGATTCAGGACCAGGACCCCAACGTATTTTAATGTTTTCGACTAGGAAAAATTTAAAAATTCCACAAGATGAAAAAGATTGGTATACAGACGGTACTTTTCAAGTGTCTCCTCGCCTGTTCACACTGTTATAAACCATTCATGCGATAGTGAATGGGGTGTGATTCCCGCTTATGTATGCCCTTCTCTCAGACAAGAAGCAGGCTACCTACGAGAGGTTTTTTAGTGCACTCACTATTCAAGGCATACCTTTACATCCCAATTCGGTACAATTCGATTTTGAATTAGCTGCAATTAATGCCTTCAGAAATATTTTTCCGAATACCACTGTCCATGGATGTCTATTCCATGTTTCTCAGGACGTTCATCGGAAAGTAAAAGAGTTGGAATCAAAAGCGCGATATGGAATGGAATCAGAATATGCTACCAAAATTAAAGTGCTGCCTGCTTTAGCGTTCGTTCCTGAAACGTCTATCCCTCAATTCTTTGAAAGATTGATGAAGGAGTTTCCACTGCAGGCAATTCCAATTGCCGAATACTTTGAAGACCTTTACATTGATCGTATTCGGAGAAGAAATGTTCGAGCTACTCTGAAATTTCCGATGAACATATGAAATGTGTATTCGAGGGTTTTAAATACGTTAGCCAGCCACGTACAAATAATTGGTGGGATGGCACAACCACTTTCACTGCCTTGTGTCATCTGAACATCCCTCGATACGGTCATTTTTAAAGAAAATACAAGAAGAGCAACAATACACAGAACGCGTTTGGAACAGCAATTGGTAGGAGCAATTAAACCACAGTGCATTGCTGGTGACAGACGAATTTACAATTTAGTGTCAAATTTTCATGATAATATAGAAGAAATACAATATTTTCAAATCGCGCTAGCGGCACTGCTGAAACGCGCTAAAAAAAGCGCTAAGCTGGAGCAAATATCACCAAAGATACGATAGCCGTATTTATAAAATGAAAATCTACTTAACTTTTATCAGATACTAGCTGATTACCCGCGGCTTTGTCCGCTATGATGGAAAGAAAAAAAAACGTGCTATTAAATAGTAGCAATAATACGATTACATACAATATTTCACAAAAATCAGCAAAATTGTTTTAAGAAAATTAAAAGATTATATAATAACAGAATATATTAAATCCAAAATTGTTCAAATATTGTAATTGGTAGTTATTTACAAAAATTTAATAAATGTTAGTTATGAATAAAAGACCATTATTTTGACATAGAATGTGTTACTCGAATGTCTTAGGGTACATTATTTTTTGTCACGCCATTAGGATCATAAAGAGATTGTTGTCTGGGTGATAGTGGGCATAAAATTAGTGACCGACTAGTACCATTGTATAATTTGGGGGAATCCGAATTTCTCAATATTATTTACTGGCCCTACTTTCACATTGAATTTAATGTGATGGCTTTCCAGGTGGGTTCCAATGAATTTAAAAATTCTGTGGGTTAGTTTTCAGCTTGCTCCTGGTCCATAATAGTGTCAACAGATTTATAGGTAATGCAAGATCTTGGCAACTCTTGCAAAATGATGTTGTTTTTTATTTACATTCTCATTCTTTGGTGCAAGAATCGTACGTTCTCAAAGCCACTGTCGGTCCTCACTTTTTGTGGCTATGTTCGGGAACACATTATGTATAATTATTTCTCGCACTGACGACAACAGTATACAGAAATCAGGTGTGAGAGAAATTAAACCTGACGCAATTGTGGGTAATTTTTCATCTCCAAAACTGAGTAGTTGTTTATAAATTTTATGATTGTGGTCATCAAGAATACGCACCCTCATATTAGTAATTATTTTTTTGTGTGGACAAATTTCCAAATGGTGGATACTCTGAGGCAAGCACTGAGTTCATCTGCAGATGTTCATTGTGGAATAATTGGAAGGGTTTGGCGAAAATTCCCCGCGAGAAAAACGACACCCATCCCATTTTTTTCCAAGATCTCGTAGGTTTCTCATTGTTAGATCTATAAGAATTTGTTACATTGTACGATTATTAAAAATTTGGACTGTAACCAAAATCATGCAATAGAAGGGACTTAACCAATACAGCCTAGAGAGCTTTAAATTTCGGGCTTAATATTCGTAGAAATATGAGTAACAATACCCTAACGTGGGTGATGCAACACCTCCTACAGAGAAGGCCTCGGACAAAAGGTGTATACATTGTTACATCATCGTCAAGCGACCAAATTTAGATCTTATTATTGGTAGAAATACGATTAACATTAGCTGCTTGAAGATGATGTAACAATGTAAACACCTTTTGTCTGCAGGCCTTCTCTCTAGGAGGTGTTGAGGTGATGTAACAATGTACGACGTTTTCGCGCTTAGGCTTTGAATAGAGGTGGTGTTGGCATAACCATCAAGTTCTAAACATAGAGATAGATACAGGGTTCGGGACACATTAATATTACCACCTCTCCTCGAACATGTTGGAACGTTCCATGGTAAGAAGATGAAAAATCATTACATATTATTAAAAGCTGACAACAGCAGACGTGTAGTAGCATTCGTTAACAAAGCAATTGTCGCCGTCATGGGCAGAGCAAATGAACTGTCGGACCTCCAAAAGGGGATGATCATTGGCTATCGGGTCAAGGGGGAAGGGCAACATTTCAGAAACGGCCACCTTTGTGAACTGCTCTAGGGCTGCCGTTGTGAAGGTGTATCGCGACTGGACGAAACAGACAGTTTCGAACAACCGAAGAGGTAACTGTGGGGCCCCACGGGACATCGATCCTAGAGGCGAGCGTCGGTTACGACGCCTGGCCAAGACCAATCTGTGTGCCACTGTTGAGCAATTGACACAGCAAATGTACAGTGGGGCCACTAGGCGTGTCAGCACCAAGACAGTGCAAAGATCCCTCTTGAGATTGGGGCTCCGGAGCAGGCATATGGTAACAGCACCCATGTTGACGCCTGTGCATTGCCGAAAACGCCTCCAATTCGCAATGGACTATCACCAATGGACCTCGGCCAAGTGGCAAAAGGTTGCTTTCTTTGACGAGTCGCGGTTTCTGGTGAACAGAGTGGACGGACGATGGAGAATTCACCGGGAAGCATCTGAGAACGGGCATCCCGATACCATCGTTCGTCTGGGGGAGGTGTGATTGTTTGGGGGATGTTTTCTTGGTATGGTCTGAGTCCACTGATACCGCTGGAGGGTACACTGAATGCTGTTCGATACCTGACGATCGTCACAGACCAGCTACACCCCTTCATGTCGACAGTGTTTCCTCAGGGTGATGGCACCTTTCAACAGGACAATGCTCCCTGCCGTACTGCCAAAATTGTCCACGACTGGTTCGAGGAGCATGAGGATGAATTCAAGCTACTCCCATGGCCGCCGAACTCCCCAGACCTCAACCCCATTGAACATTTGTGGGACCATCTCGATCGCCATGTCCGCAAGCTGGACCCTCTACCACGCACGGTGATGGAATTACGGGATGCACTGATCGGCGAATTGTCCCAGATACCTGCAAATACCTTCCGAGGATTTATTGACTCTCTGCCACGTCGACTAGCTGCTGTGTTTGCCGACAAAGATGGATATTCCGGATACTAGCAGGTGGTCATATTAATGTGTCCCGACCCTGTATATACTAGAGGAGGAAACTCAATGCTAAATCAAGGGACTTGGGATCAAGTGCTCGCCAGCGATAACACAGGCACATGTCTAAAGAATTGCCTGGAAAAGTCCACGCTTATCATCGTGCACCTATGTCTGGTAGCCATTCAGTAAGTATAAGAAAATAATTTTGAACATTAAAAAAAGCTGAAAATAATTTTTTAACTCTCATGGAATTATAGACCTCTTATCGATGGACGTCATGCGTGACGTCATACGCTGATGCGTGCGCATCCTGGGAGGCAAAGTAAGAGGAATGTGTCATAGCGTTCGTGCTAAATTGCGGCTGTGTCTTTGAAAATAAGTTTCGTGGACGCACTGAACATCATGAATTATTTTACAGCTCTTCCTCCTGAAGAAAGAAATAATTATCTAAACAAACTTACGTTAAAAAATGGAGATACTTTACCTGATCCGTATTGCATTCCCGACATGGAAGGAAGATAATACGTGCTGGCCGCAAGTCGAATGGCCTGATATTTACACATACTTAATTGATACTCCGAGGACTTTTACTCACGAGAGCTTGAAGGCATACAAATAATTAGATGCCTATAACTACTATTCTTCTGGACATGTCCGGGCGGTTAAATTCCATGGAATTAATAACACATCTGAGTTCTGCTTTTTGAAAGCTCAGGTGCTCCCAAGCCAAAGACAATCGGCCAAGGAAATGTACGAAGCATGGGTTTGCGTTCATAAAGAAAAATGTTACATTTTGACTGCAAACTGCACTTGCATGGCCGGGTAAGTTTTAAGTTTGTTTTTTTTACTTAGATCTACAAACAGTTAATAAATAAGTAAACAATAATGAAGACTTGGAGCTATACTAGAGAGGTTGAGTCAAAAGTTGTGGCCGATCACCGCGCAAACTTTTAAATGGGTACCAGACAGGGTGCTAATCTTCAAAATAGAGTCCATCACGTTCGATGGTCTTCATCCAACGATCAGCCAATTGGCGGATGCCCTCGCGAAACCACTCCTCCGGTTTATAAGCGAAAAAGTCACGCACGGCGTCATCAATCTCACTGACATTGGCGAAGCGCTGTCCACGCAGGAACTGCGCCATGGACCGGAAGAGATGGTAGTCGGAAGGTGCCAGATCGGGGCTGTAAGCTGGATGTGGCAGAACCTCTAAGTGGATGGGGGTTTTCCAGTAGTTGACGACACACCTTCACCCGTTGTTGTGCTTGCGCGGGCGTCAGCTCGTGGGGCACAACTCAGCAGCTCCTGTTGACCTTTCCCATGGCGTGCAGATGTCGAACCACACTCGTTGTGATGTCCCGATGTCCACCGCTAGCCCACGGGTGGTGCTGCCTGGGTTGGCTTCCACTTGTTGCCATAGGGCTGCATCATCCACTTCTTTGGGTCTTCCGCTTCTTGGCGCATCTTCCAGGCCCATGTCTCCATACGAAAAGCAGGAGAACCACCTCGTACTGTCCGTTCATTGGTCACACAATGACCTTCCACCCTGCAAATTTCGGCGGCTGCTGTTCGCGCACTGGTCCCCTTTTTCCAATAGTTCCGAAGGAGCCCGCCTATCACCAATTTTTCTGCCATATTTTTACACTGGCTGACGCAGGTGGCACAGTGTCTATGACATTCAAATTCGTACTAACGTTTCTTCCCCACTCTTTTCTCTTAATAAACCGAGATATACCTTTGTGGCCAATGGGCTCCAGTGCATCCCATTAATCGCTTGCAACCATAATCTTCTTCGTTTTTTTTCAAATGCAGTTCGGCCTTTTAGAATTCTATAAAAAGGCATTCTAGGGCATAAATTTTGTCTGTTTGCACACCTAACTGCACAACAGCTTGAAGGCATTGTATAAAAAAAAACAAACGCATTTGCAATGAAAAACGATCGAAATGAGCTAGCTCAACAGCAAAGGCAACAATCGTTGCGCCTACCAGGATGCCCGTGTGACATCATGTCAGCGTTTGTTTGTAAACATTGTGAGAGGTCTATAGGGACTTTCTTTGGCAGTAGAATTTCAACAGAAACTTATTAAAATAAATATCTTAAATGTATATTTAATGCAAAGATATTAACAGACTTCTAATCCACATGTTTTTTATAACGCAGAAAATGGACACCTAACGCGACCAGCTACTTCACTCTATCAATTTTTGTTGACCATTGATGACCAGGTGAAGAAGTGCAAGCAAGAACATCTTAATTCCAATCTTTTCTATTAACTCTTAGAAAGAATAAATCCCATCCTCAACTGGAGGGAATTATTTTGTAGCAGACAGCATGCTGATATTTTCTTGCCTGTTATTGTAATTACTTTTACCAAAATGAGACTTGAACATTATTTAAAACTACTTTCAAAAGAATACGTTAAAAATAAGAAACTGAATTATGCGAAACGTGCTAATAAAATTTGAAGGTAGATCTCTTTTTTTGTTTGCTCTTATAAAATATAGTTTTGGTAACAGAGAAATTATTAAATCGAATAAGAATATTACCGAAGTAACAATGAATTCCCGATATTGTTAAATACCGAATTTTCTCGGTTAGGGATCTCCGGCCCCTACTGGAAAAATCATACTTTAACTCCGCGCAAATTAATATCTTAATAAATTAATTCAATAGAATAATAAAAACAATTATATCAAACTATAACACAAAAAGTTTAAAGCTCAATGATAAAAATTGAGTTCACGAAAATCACAATTAATTATAGGGATCAATTATTTTTTAATCTTATTGAAAATCACATGCGTCACCCCCCGCCTATAACAGAGACCAAGCAAAACCACCTAAACTAGTACATAGATAAAATTACATTTTTCTACTTTTTCATGCACTAAAATATTTCTTAAAATTTTAATTACGGTATCCTATTCTGAATCATTTTCCTCATCTCAAATTTATAAGCTAATCCTACCAGAACTTTGCACTTTCTTTTTATCGAGATCACATGACCGCGCCTCAAATTCCCGCCTTCAAACCTGGAAAATACGCTATGGTTTATTGCTATGCTTTACGGTAGACACTTCTATTTTCATGCTCGAAGAGTAGACATGAAAAAAAAAATGAATACAATTCAATTTTGTTTCTACATTCGAGCAATCTAAATAAATTCATAAACTGTAATAACTTATTATTTCACTAATATCCAAAAATAAAAAAAATATCAAAGTGTTTTATTAGATTTTTTATAAAATTTTCAATCAATTTTGCATTGAGTTTAGCGTCTCGTCTGCTGTTTATGACTGACTGGGATTGCAGCGCCACCGGTGGCGCCCTATCCGTTGACGGACGCTTTTTCAATAGTTTCCTCCTCTGGTTTATATCTATCTCTATGTTGTGCACTATGCCCGGTAAACGACGTCGTTCCGTGACGTCACTCTCAACTGAAGCTGAGACAGGGTATAGGGGGTATTGATTGCACACGCCTCCGTTACGACCAGTTCCTTCATTTCAAAAATACACAAATTACAAATTAGAAGTTTGACGGGTGGAATATACAATCACAAGCCACTTCTGTTCACAATCACAATTATACTCTTCACACAAAGGCAACACTATAGCAACTGAAAAGCTGAGAGAGTTCAACACACAAAACTTTCACTTTTGCTTTCAAAAGGTAGCCTATCAGACAGGGTCGAGGAATAATACAAGGCAAGTAATAGTAAATGAAAAGTGAATCCCAACATAGCAACAGAAAATGATGTTGCCTCCGTTTCACCATCATTTAGTGGTTTGCGTGCCTTTTCAAAACTCACTTTGTATTTGAATTCTTTTACGAAATGTTTATGAGGATTGTTACATTTTTTACTTTATTTACAGTTATTCCACTGTTAACATTTAAACTTAACTATTTTTGTTTACTGTATACTAATTATTCAATGATGTTTTTAATTTCATGTTGTTTTTTTTACTTCATTTGAACACTGCAGCTTAACAGTGACATCAGAAGAAGTATGTTCGTTTTATTATTAACGTTTTATTTTAAAATTTATTCATTTTGTTTTATTTTCCGTTTATGAAACTAATCACATATTCAACAAATAATTTTTGTCAAATGTGCATAAATATTTATGGATAATAAATATTTAAATATTGTATATGTGAGAGTGAATATTAATCTGACAGTTTGTTAACTTCTGTTTTCCTTTTTTCCTATTTTACTATTATTTGATACGGAAGATGGTCGACAGACGTTTGGTTTAAGTCAAGACAGTCAACATCGTATTTTAATGGCTATGCTTTTTAAATAGTAAAAAGATTACTAATTCGTTCAACATATTTGTTAAATTCTATTTACTGCTTCTCGTCCTGAAAGCTTTAAACGCCCCACACACTTACAGTTTAACTGAAGATATTAATCTGTCAGTTGGTAGTGAATGAACACACACATACAGTCCAACTTAAGATCACAGACTGCAGGCAGGACGTAACTGTTGATGTGTGAGCGGCTGAAGACGATGATCTCACGTGTGATCAGTTCAGAGTTCACGATCTCACGGTTTTAGGTCTCAAGGCCAAAGCAACCAAACACTTTCAGTTAGGCTGCAGTCACCGTGCCTGAAAGGTCTATTTTTATACATCCGGTGGCAGGCGAAAAACTTTTAAGCAAGCTTAAATTTTTTTGGCCTGTTGTGAGATGGATGACAAGCCAGCGTTCATTTCTTCTTTCATAGAGCTATATAAGAAAAATATCTGTCTATGGAAGATAAAAGATGACTCGTATTCCAATAAAGAAATGAAAACCAAGGCCTATGACAAATTTTGGAATTTTATAAAATAACGATTCAAACGACCACAGCAGAAATAGTAAAAAAATAAAATAAAATAAAATAAAATAATAATTTGCGATGTGCGTTTCGGAAAGAATAAAAAAAGTGAAGGCAGCAAAATCTGGTTCATCTGCTGATGATGTTGTGCCGACACAGGTGTGATATCTTCATTGATATTACACATGTCTCGTCACTACAAACATAAAAGCTGAAGCTTACATGTTTGTGTTTAAGTAAACGAACAGTAATAAACGTGCGACAATTATGTATGGAAATTAAGCAAAAGAATAAAGTATGGGCATTAAAGAAATTATAATTAAGAAACGTCGTTGAATGAAAAGAGAACGAAATTGTTGCTGGCGAAGCAAAAGGAAAGACAATGAGTCATTGAAATTGAGAGGAATAACGAATAAAGAAAGGAAAGAACACTCTCAGAGAGAAAGTTAAAGCTGGGAAAAGACATAACATAACGAAAGGAGTATAAGCAATAAGTTGGAAATAGTTCTCATGTAACGTTTTAGTAATATGTAACTGAATTTAAAAAAAAAAAAATTTTTTTTATTAAACAATATAAAGAAATTGAATACTTTATGACAAAATGGTATAGAAAATTCGAGAAGGTTAGGGTTAACAAAAAGGATTAAGGAGAGTTTAAAAGTAGACAGGTGGAGACAATGAGGAGAAAGGAGGGGGAGAGGTAACCATGGCAACAGAGAAACTTCGAACTGTGATTCCAAGAAGTGACCCGTAGGAACAATGGGAACCGGACATTTATTACATGGACATTTACCACACCGGACATTTACCACCGGACAATTGCCTCACCTGACATTTACCACATCGGACATTTACCACACTTAACTGCTTCAGTATCGTTCTTGTTTAGAGAAATTCTTGTATTTAATAACTATAAAGGAAAAACAACTAACTATTCACATACGGAAAATAAAACTAAAAGGTAAACAATAATGCTAGAGTGTAAAAATTAAATAATAACTTAAATACTGGTGTGGTAAACACCATAACCAATCTTGTCTCCACCTTTCATTACATTTCTTACAATCTATCTGCAACAGGAATCCAGTCCCACAAAAGTGCTATAAAGGTAAGGAAGATACCTACTTTTTTATTTTATTTTATCCTATTTTTGTTATCTTTTTATTTTAATTTTACTTTTTAAACACACACTTGTTTACGTTTAGGTGCATCATGGAGATTATCAGTAGTAATAAAGGAGGAGCTAAACTCTGTGCAAACGGATATATGTATACGAAGAAATATGTATAGAGATTTTCTTTTATATGATAACGGGCCACGATCCAGAGAGCGAATAATAGCGTTCGCAACAGACCAGGCACTGGAACATCTGGGACGCTCGTCTTTATGGTACATGGATGGGACTTTTGCGGTGGCCCCAGGTTTGTTTTAGCAACTTTATGTCATTCGGGCGCCGCTTGGAGAATCTGCGGTAACATGTGTGTATGCGTTCCTTTCTTCTAAAACTCAAAATATATATGAAGAGTTATTGAATGCATTAATCAACCGATGCCAGGAGATGGGATTCAGTCTAGATCCCCGAACCATCATAATTGATTTCGAGCGTACCATGATGAACGCTGTTTTATCGACACTTGGACCTCGGGTTTTTATTATATTTTCTGCTGTTTTCTTTCTTTTTTTATATAACTTTTTATTTTTCTTTCCTTTTCTTTATTTTTTCTGTTTTTGTTTTACGCTCAGGTTTCATGCCGTGGTTGCTTTTACCACCTAACACAGAGCACGTGGCGAAAAGTTCAGGGTCTGGGATTGCAACAATTATACATGGATGAGGAAACCGTAAGACACTTTTGCGGGATGATCAATGGATTGGCATTTCTGCCAGTCGAAGATGTAAAGCTTGGAGCTGATTATCTTTTGCAAAATGTGCCTGACTTTGCAGGACTCCAGGATTTGCTGGACTACTTCACTGGAACTTACGTGCAAGGCTATCGCCGGACCCAGCCTCCACCTCAGCCCGACGGCACAATTTCCCAGGTGACGATCAGATCTGTTCCGCCTATGTTTCCGCCAGAGCTGTGGAATGTCCACCAAGCCACTCTCGGCGACGAGGATCGTACTAATAATTTTTGCGAGGGTTGGCATGCTTCTTTCTATAATTTGGTGGGGCATGCACATCCAACCATTTGGAAGGCGAACGAAAGTATAAGGAAAGATCAGAGTTTAGTCGAAGCTTCCTTCTTGAATACATCTCGCGGGCAACCTCCGCGAAAGCGGATTAGACGTGCCGCGCAAGATCATCAGCGGCGGCTTAAGATCCTATGCATGGACTATGTGGCCGGTCGGAAGACACTGCCAGAATTTTTAATCGGTATAGGCCATGCTATCCGATTGAATTGAAAGTCTTATTGTTATGTTATTGTTGAAAGTCCTATTGAAGATCATCACCATCATATTTATGTTACTGTTTACCTTGAATAAACATTTAATTTCCGGTATGTGATCAGTTTGTCGTATTTCTTTTATTATTAATTATTATTCACATAGTATTTATGTTATTATTTATTTTTTACACTCTAGTAATTTGTTGGATTCTTCAATAAATAAATAAATTCAAAGTTGTATAGTTGAATTGAAAGTCCTACACCATCATATTTATTGAATTAAAATTTTATTTATCTGTTTATTTTATTTATTTTAACTTAAAATAAAGATTTTTATACAGCTTCATTTATTTTGTAAAACTGTATGCCATATTTTACATTTTTATAATCGAGTGTCATAATATTTCTTTGTGAAAATTTTTTATAAAGATCGGTCGATGTTGATTCCTATTAATTCAGCTTTTTTGGTGGATTTTCGAGCTTGATCTAGCGATGTTTCCATGCGAGCATCGGATGGGACCCGGGATGAAACCTTTATCACCACGCCGTCCACAATCTTAATTCTTTATTATCTAATGTTATCTTCGGCTTCGCATTAATTATGGTTCCGATTGAATTGAAAGTCCTACACCATCAAATTTATGTTATTGTTTACCTTGAATAAATATTTAATTTTGTCGTATTTCTTTTATTATTAGTTATTATTCACATAAGTATTTAAGTTATTATTTAATTTTTACACTCTAGCATTATTGTTTACCTTTTAGTTTTATTTTCCGTATGTGAATAGTTAGTTGTTTTTCTTTTATAGTTATTAATTACAAGAACTTCTCTGAACAAGAACGATACTGAAGCAGTTAGGTGTGGTAAATTTCCTACACTCAGGAACAATATACGGTCAAGGTCAAGAGATAGAAGAAGGAAAATCCTCCTTTTTTGAGAAAAAGGAAAAAGAGAAAAGAGAGTGAGAGAAAACCTCGTAGAGCACGGACGCAAAATTTTTTATGTGTAAAAAAATGAACAAAAAAAAAGGAAAACGTCCCGATGTGTATGCTGAGCAAGGCGGACGGTGAGAGAGATCGACCCAAGGGGAAGCGAGCTGAGTCCCGACCATAACGGACGTTCTCCGAGGGAGCGACCAGCCAAGCAGAGCAGTACGGCACGGAGAACCACCAATGTCGGCTGAGTGCATCGAAGACGTAAATCGATCACCGACGTGTTGACACAGATAAGTGAAATTTGAACGTTGAATTGGGCCCTCGCGATAAACTTTCCGTGATAATTCTTTTGAATATGTAACTGTTAATGTTGCTAGCAATTAATTAATATAAAGCGAATAGAACAAGGAGCAAATGATCCCACTTGTTGAACAGCTAATCTCTCCTCTAAATCATAGAGAACAGTAATAAGCATATGTTAAGACTGTTACGAAAAGAGTAGAAGGAACTATAATTAGAACGCTTAATTTTTTTTTGTGCTTATTGAATGATTATTATTTTTTTTTATCAATCGGTTATGTTATGGTAATTTATGTTTGTGATAAGTACTTTAATAGCAGGAATGGAAGGGAAATCAAGTCCTAGGCAGTAGAATTTTAAGTACCCCTTTTTTTACTGAGTTTACATTTCGATATTACAACCAAATTAATATTTTTTTGTTTTGTTTATTTTATGATGCTATTTAATGAATGAATATTTTGATTTGCTTTTATTTAACTTGACCTTTGAGAGAGTTATTCCCAGTTTCTTAGTTCTGAGGATAATGAGCACATTAACAAAGGGAAGGGATAAGCGGGAGAGACGTTGTCTTTTGTTATTCTAGCCAGGCATGCAAATTTAAGTCTGGGGTATTCATGCTATGGTAGTATAACGGGTGAGATTGGGGGTGTGCTTTCTTTTATTAAATATGCCGAGCGTTCATTACATTCCCTTGGGTAAACATAAGAACTCTATTGATAATAAAAATACGAAATATATGTGATAGAATTCTCTGAGTTTTTTTTTTTAGTGTTGGAGTATACATATCTCAGACTGTAGCGGTGGGCATTGAAGTGGGTAAGAGCAGTACGTAACTTTGAAAAGTATTGATGATCCATCTAAGGGAGATGGGGGTAGATAACGTAATTTGAGGTGCAAGGTCTTGGAACGTTTATGGTTAATTGTTCAGAGGGAAGACAAAATGAATTGGGGCTGACAGTCTGTGATATAGCGCTCAAAGTAATAACAAGACAAGTATATTTCAGGTAAGTTAACTAGGTACTTAAGTATTAATATTGTGGTATTTATTGAAGGGGTATAGATCAGAGGGAAGGTGAGCGAATAGTGATAATAGAGCGTACAACTGGTAGGCGAAGTATATCAAGCGATAGCGTGAAATTGCGGTCACGAATAAAACTATACGATCAAGGTCGAGAGAGTAACTGACATAGAGTCATTAGTTTCTTTTGTTTATATAAGGTACGCATCTCGTGCAGGGCTCAGGTGATCATACAGGTAAGGAACGCACGACGCACATAGATCGGTACAATGTATACTTGCCATCTCTGTGGTATTATAATTTATTATTTTGTACTGCTCAGGAAGAAGTACAGTTTCAGTAACGAACTCTTATTATTACAGTAAGCTTTAATTTTTTAAGCTAATGCATTAAGAATTCGAGAAAGGAAAGTGTAAAATCATTTTTCACACGTTTTATTTCATTGAATAGATACTGTGACTGATAATAATAATAGTAACAATGACTAGTGAAGCAGTATTTATGTGCAATATAAATAATTATAACTTACTATCAACAAAATTACCTTGCCATACACCTTCATTAACGAAGTAATTTTTATACCACGATTATTTTTTTTGCATTTTCACAAACATTTTATTAATTCCATGTTGAAAATCTGTCAAATGATCATCTCCAACGCATCTGAACTGTATTCGGGGAGCTCCGGGTTGAACCGAACAACTGGCACTGTTCGCGAGACAGTTCTTCAGTTCTAATCTTGAACTGTAGTCCCCCGGAATGACGACTATGAACTGTTAGTGAGTGGCAACAGCACAGACCATGGACTATAAAGACCACTGCCCACAGGCGGTTGATGTGTATGTGTATGGTGCAATGAGATTTCAGTTTACAGTTCTTCAGGCGGCCTGCAGATAAACTGTGTGCGGGGCCCTTTAGTAAGAGAGTGTTCAAGCCTATGCCCGCCTAGGCCTCTACTAAACCACTGCCGATTACCTCTATCCGACAATAAAAATTAGCCAGCAATAGTGTTGTTGAATGCATTTGTACTGGCTTCCTCCTCCTGACTGAATAGACTCAACTTACTGAAGCTTAGATGCGTGCTCGTTCATTGTTAAGCCGGGTTTTCAAAGACGCGTTGTCTGCGTTTGCGTGCGTATGCGTACGTATGCGTTTCAAGGTCAACCAATCAGATCTCTTCGCGCATCAACGGATAGCTCACGCATCAGAGTTAACTCAGATTCAACTTTTCAATCAGTTAAACGGATCACATGACAAAATCCAACAATCATACAGCTTTCAATCGTTTAATGAAAATGGCAACTCCTGAACGAAAAATGTGCGAAGACGAGCTTCTATACAGGGTGATTTACATCGAATGTAAAATACTTAAAGGGGGTATTATAGAGGTTAAGATAAACACAAAACGTCCTATGAACATGGGTTCAAATATGAACGATAACTGAGATATGAACAGAAATAAAAATGCCGCCACCAAGATCAACAAGTTAATAACTCAGATTCTGTAAAGCCTAGATTAATGAAATTTGGAGGAATAACAGAGTACATAAGACTGTGTATACCTTTAAAATTTGATCGAATTCCAACAAGAAGTTTCCGAGTTACTCATTCAACATCATAATACGTACGTGTTCACTTGTGAGTACTAACTAGCACTTGTCACAATTTTGACTGTGTAACTCGGAAACTTCTCGTTGGAATTCAATCAAATTTTAACGGTATACACAGTCTTATGTACCTTGTTATTCCCCCAAATTGCATTAATCTAGGCTTTACAGAACCTGAGTTATTAACTTGTTGATCTTGGTGGCGGCATTTTTATTTCTGTTCATATCTCAGTTATCGTTCATATTTCAACCTATGTTCATAAGACGTTTTGTGTTTATCTTAACCTCTATAATACCCCCTTTAAGTATTTTACATTCGATGTAAATCACCCTATAGATGTAATCTAGAAGTACAAACATAACCAGTTCTTTGCAATTCAAAAAATTCTCCATATAAAGACACGGAATATTAAATCTGTACAATCTTTGCTCCACAATTTGCAGCATCTTATCATACATCAGGAGACATGCCAAGGTAATTTTGAAAGGAGTCTCGATCGTGGAGTCTCGCTTGATGTAGTAGATTTCTAAACTCGTCCTTCTTTATTCGCTCGATTTTGAAGTAAAGAGCCAACCCACCATCGTCTTTTACTTCTTCGTCTTATTTTATGTATGTGTTCGTCGCTGATATAATGCCAATAATAGAATATCTACGTCGATATTTTCAAGCATACTTGTTTTATCTATTTTCTAATAAAACGCATAATCGCACACAACGTGGCTATGAAAACGGGGCTTGCGTGAACGGATACAGACGCATGCAAGTTACTGTTCATGCATGTTACTGTTAAACGGCATGAAACTGCCCCTCTGGCTCCGCTTGGTTCACCTCAGATTATTTCGCGCAGTCTGTGTATGAAACGGCATGAAACTGCCCCTCT
>JAHWFO010013757.1:0-12156 GCA_023313115.1 Rhysida immarginata
TAGGGAATTTCGTGTGCAATTTGCGTATGACGAAACGAGTGCGCATTTATCTGCGCATCAGCTCCCCGATTCATAATGGATGCCGAAGCACATTCGGCAACTCTACAGACTTGGGCTCTGTGGGCGGGGCTTCACCTATGACGTGTCATTTTCTCTGAAATAGCTTAAGTAACTCCGACGTTCAAAACTAATAACTGACGCTAGGAAAATAAGAGCTTTCAGAGAATCTTAGTCGGAAAAACACTGATATGTTTCTTAAATAAATGCAAAAATACGAGCTGATATTACATCTTAATTCATCCTAATATACGCTATTTCAGTTCTAATTTCGGTCTAAGTTAACATTATTGATAGGAGATGGCGCAACTGAAGATAAGTTAAAATACAAGCAGGGATGGATGAAAGGTAATTGAAGAGACAGGTTAATTGGGTTTTATTAGGTTTTAAATTATCATTAGGAAAAACAATAGGAAAACAGTCTAGCAAGTGGGATCAAGAAGGTTCGAGCATTTGAGAGCCATGATTTTACTACGTAGTATTTCTTGAATACTGTGTGCAGATTAGCATCGTTTTTTAATGTACTTGACATTTTTTAAAAGTGACCTTGCTATTTTAACGATTTTAATAAAAATAATTTTTATATTTCACTAAATTTGTCGTGATAGGAGAATAAATTACAGATGAGAATGCATAAAATAAAATAATTAGAAAATAGCTCAATTACTTAAGAAAAAAGCATTGGCACTCTCCATTGAGAGAATGGGTTATTTTGCAGAAGCTTGAAAAAATTTATTTTCTTGGACGAATAAAGAAAAACTTGAACCTTGCAAAAAATGGGATTAATACACATTATGAAAACTAATGAGTCGGCAGACCACTCAAATTATCTTGTTCTATAATGTTTTCTAACTGTGTATTTCACACAATGTATTGTGTATGTAACGTCCAATGGTGCAAACATTTACATAAAGCACACAATTCGAATGTATTTAAAATTGTAAGATAAAAGGAAAAAAAAAACTTGAACAAGATAAAGGAGTGCTAAAAGATATAAAAATGCAAACAAAATCAAAAGCCTAACAAAGTAAGTTGGACGAAATGAAGAAACAGATAACAGAATAAGATTATTCAAATGCAGAGTAAAGAAAAAATTCATTATTAAATTTTCTAATTGTAAATTGTTTTTTTACATAAGCTTACATATGTTTGTTATTTTATTTTATTTATTATTTTTTTTGTATATTTTCATTTTTACTTTTTACATCTTGCATTTACTGCTTATTTATTCTCAATATTATTTAAAATTGAAGAAACATATAAAATAATTTTTAAAAGAAAAAAGGAACGAAAGGGGAATCGAACCTAGCTACATAGAAGATAGTCAAAAACGTTAACCACCTTCCTATCGGGAACCTCGACAAACGAGTCTTTCAAATGCTATTTTTACTACTAACCTGTGATGTGTGTCTTGGCATAAGTGAAGCCCTGCCCAGTGAGCCCAAGTCTGTAGAGTTGCCGAAAGTGCGATGCCAAACGCTGCTCTAGCCACAGATTGTAATCGTTAATCTGTGCTCTAGCTCCGTCGAAGAAACGGCCTGAACGTACAATGCATTTCGACAGCACAACCCTATTAAATAAACAGGAATTACCTACTACAGTAGCTTAAGCAAAGTGTTGATAAAATGTCGATTCTAAAATGTTGATAACTAACTTTCCAATCGACTGGAAAAATCCACTTTGAAGAGAGGCGAATGCTGCAAGGGAAGCAGATTTTCGTTTCATAAAAATGAAAAGTAGGTTTCGTGCGCACTACGTAACTTGTTTGACGAAAACAAAAAATAATCATGACCAAACACGAAATTGTCATTTTATTATTTCGTTTTCGTATTTTGTTTTTTTCGCACGGAAAATCGCAAGCTGTCTAATACTCGTAATTCAACGTGTGCGCGAAAAAAATATAATAATGACCAGCATGCTATGGAAATGCTACGAGGAGGTATTCTTTAAATAAATAAACAGAAAGAGGTAATCTTTGTTCAGGCGCTGTTTCACTTTCGGTTTTCGCTGTATCTGAGATTTCTTATTTATTTCTTGTTCAATTCCAACCCTAAATGTAATTTACTGTTGACGTTGTTGAACTTATACATCGACGTGGTGTATTATCGCGTTGTATTAAGAAATTCGATTTCCATAAGCTCGACTCAGTCAGATGCGATTATCGTGCGATTTTAGCTGCGCTAAAACCATGATACCCGATCTACCCGTGCAAATCCTATATAGCTGCCGCCATCTTTAAACAAGCAGGATCGGTTCTCACCAGAGATCCTTAATCCGACAAGCAAAATTCCCATAGCAAATTAAAATCTTGATATTCTCCTTTTAATGTGAAAAAACGTTTAGTTTTCGTTTTTTCACTATAAAAGGAGAATATCAAGATTTTAATTTGTCATTAAACACTCCTTCTCGATTAATAATGCCCATAGCAAACTTTATATCTAAAGTACCCGTGGTATCTTCTGAAAATAAACGTTTAAATGACAGAGAGCATTCGCAAGTGTCGTCATCATGTAACGAACCCGAGCATTCGCAATGAGTATCGGCACTCGCTGGCTCGCTCCTTGCTGATGTGGGAGTTACCGGCAGCTGACTCCTGTTGCTATAAGCGCGACGAACGGTTCCGAAGAACGTTGTTCAAACGGCGATTCAATTGCTGGAGCAATATTCCGCTTAGGCGTCTTGAGGTTAGAACCGTCGCTGACGAGAATTTCGGGATTCGTGTAGCTCATGCTGCCTCGTGCAAATTCACTGTAAAGACTTTGCCTTCGTGGTGGGCACCGCTCCTTCGTGGTGGGCACCGCTCATAGACATTACATCGCAGCTCCGACAATCTTCTTTTCCCTTGTTGGAATCAAGCTTTAACGTCTCGGTGCTTAGACGCTTCGCTCTTCGCTGCCACGTCGTTCTCTCTTTGGTTCTCACTTCTCTCTGGTGACATTTTCCGTCGCTCACCAAGCCCGGGCTCTTTCATGGTTTTCTCGGATTGTCTAAGATGTTAAGATGATGGAGAGCTCCGTCATGGAGGCTCAAACACGTCAAGATCTTCGGTCGGGAGGATTTGACACGTGACAAGACGTCTTCGTAAGCGTACACGACCATATCAGTGTCTGCAGCAACTCAGTGGAGCTCTTAAAGAAGAATATGATGGAATACTACAAGAAGACATCTGCAAGCTCATTCGGAGCATGCAAAGAAGATGTCATGCTATGATCTGTGCTCGTGGAAACCATACGCATTACTAATGACAATTGCGTTCAATACACAGGAGTTGCAATTTGTTTTGGGGAGGGGTGATCTTTTTTTCTGAGAGTGAGGGGATAAGAGGCATTGGGATATTGCAGTTGCATTATAATTACACTGGTCAACAAAAAATTTTTTTGATTGTCAAAGGTATTTTAACAAATTCAGGGTAATTTTTGTGTGCAGAAACAAAAAATGGTTAGTGATTTTTTCCGACTGGCTCTAGGTTTTGAGATATATTCAAACATCGAAAATCCGGCATTCAAAAAACGGGGTTCTCGTGGTTCAAAGTACATGTATTTCCCCCAATAACTCGTTTAGTGCCCTCTTTGATTAGTACGTATATATCTGTGTTTCTTGTTTTTGTTTATTTAGTACATAGATTGTACTAATAAATCATTGTTTGAAGTCATTTTTATTGATTTTGCAGGAAACATGAGTTATTCTCGTCGAAAGTGTTTGCATAATCCTGATATATTCTGTTTTTTATGTGGAGAGTACACAATAGAATTTGAGAACTAACATCACAGCCTTTGTCAAAAGAAGCAAATTTAGCCTGTTCTGATGTGAAACTTGGAGACCAAAACAAGCTAAATATTTAGTGATATTTCCCGTAACTCAAACTAAGATAGGAAAATTAAATAAGAAAAGTCATGTAACTGTTGACAATGAAACTTGGTTGACCAGTGTTATAAATTAGATAATATATAATGGTTAAACTGGCAATACAAGTTTGGCAATTAAGTACCCAGACAGAAGTCGCTGAGTAAAATGTAAACAAAAATTCAACATGTCAAGACGCAGTTTGTGTCAGTCGCCTATCGTAATAGAATCGTATAGTTTTTTTTAGTAGCATAAACGATTCGTATTCAGACACGTATTATAGCGACGCACGTGAACAAGAATCGTCGAGAAAAACGTAAGGAACAACGGGTTTGCATTAAATAAATTTAGCCATCCCACTTTATGTTATGTTCAGTTTTCTGTAGCGGTTACGTTCTTCGGAACAGAATTTTTGTAACCTTAATATTAATATAAAATCAATAATTGATTTTTAAAAAAATATAAATATTTCCAATTAATCTTTCTATTCAGTTTTATTTTAATAAATTCTACTGCTGCGAAAAAACTGTATGCACTATCTTGTTGTGCAAATTTGCTATACAAATTCGAAATGTGACGCATGCATCGCAGTTTGAATCGCAAAGTGAGAGGCGATACCGCTTGATTCGAGCCCTGATATGCATGTCTCATAGTTCTGCGTTACTCTATCGCGGAATACACCTATCCACAAGTTCACAAAACAGAAACACCAGACACCAATCATCACAGTAAAAACGTACGGGTCTCTTCGTCATCAACCATCATGCACGCGCAAACAGAAAACCAAATGTGTTCGTTTAGGGTTAAAAGTAAATTTTCAGTTTTAATAAAAGGCTATTTATTATGTTTCATAACGCTAATTTAACGAGTCCCCTAAGATATTTTATCTAGAATTGACTCCTCTATATGCTCCTTCAATTTTTGCTCAACTTTTCGATTCACCCTGTCTGTAAACATACATGTATAAACAGAGAATTTTCTTTAAATGACATAATTAGTGACCGATATCTCATTTTCTTCCTACAGGTGATATATTTGCACTCATCATGACGGACGACGATTTTATTTTGTATCTAAGATCCCCATCGACGTTGCGGAATCTGTGCATGGAACGTGTCGCTTGCATGGCGCTGCAGTTCAAAACCATGACGAAGGAGCCGTCCTTGCCGATTAGCTTCGATGAAAATCACTTCGTCGACGTACCCAGATCCATCATCGAGGATATCATAGCTGAATTGGCTTCTGACACCTACAGATATGTCAGCGGCATCAGGTGGGGAGACATTTTTAGGGTGCTCATTATCAAGCCCATACAGAGATTTGAAATCGATTTATATAGACAAATCGAAGCGCTAAAATATCTGAACCTGACCAATTCACAGCTCAGAGTGTTGAAGTTCACAAAGCCCTCATTCGGAATGTATGCTGTAAAAGATCATAGGGACTTCATAAGAGCCATGCCTTTCCTGGAGCACATAGAGATGAATCTGGTTTGCGATGATTCTTTGTTGGAAACGATCGGAAACTGTTGCCCTAATTTGACGTTTCTGGAGCTAAAAACTGAAGGCTTCCATAAATTCTCGGATATAGGGCTCAAGAGTCTATGTCTGAATGACGTCGGCTCCATTAAAAGATGCCAGAAGCTGAACACTGTGAAAATAGGCAGGACGACATATTGCGTCACTGAAGGTATCGTTGCCCTCTTGCTCGGCCTGCCCGAGTTGGCTATATTTGAGTGTAACGCGTTCCACTGTATGTTCGAAGCGTTCCAAGAATTGCTGGAAGTTACAAGACAATGGCATTCGAAGATCAGAAAATTCGCACTCTTTTACGATAGCAGATTCTGCCAAATCTTCCCTCCTGCCGTCCTAGCACAGACTTTTCCGCATTTGGAGTCGTTAACACTCGATCTAACATTTTTCAGGTTAGCCAGCGAGACCCTTCAAGGATTTCCCGCCATAGCAACCCTCAGGGAAGTGACGTTTTGGGGAAGTGAGCGGAATAATTTCCACGATAAAGTCTTGCCTTTTCTACAAAGCAATGGGAGATTCTTAGAAGTAATGAGGTTCCAGAATCTTGAATACGTCAATTGCACCAAAATCGATAACTTTTGTCCAAATGTCAAGAAAGTTATGTTTTATTTTGTTGAGGAGCTAGTCGGTCTCCTTTCTCCAACCCCTCTTTTTATGGAAGTGGAGACTCTGATTCTTTATTGCGCTTCTGATGCATCCCCAATTCAAGTCGTCCAGTTGTTATCAAACTTCCACAACGTGCGCCATCTGGAGGTTAAAAACTGCATGTGGTTGAAAAAGGAACATTTATCACAGATCTTTTCCCATAATCCGCTTCGTGAACTCGTTAGCGTGAACATAGAATCAGGACATTTAATAGTCGAAACGATAACGTCAGATTCGGCGACTCCTCTCTCCGATACACTACGCAAGTTAGTCACTAACAATTGTGCTACTAATAGTGTTTCTACTAGTGTAACTAATTGTGTAACTTGTGTAACTAGTATAATTAATAGTGCAATTTATAGTCCTGTCATTGCATATGCAGGCTTGTTGTGTTTACTTTTTCTTGCTGTATTTAAAGCACTAGATATAGATTTCTCTATCTAGAGCTCTAGCTGTATTTCCTTATTCTTTTTTTCTCGACGATAGGTCACACTGGTTCTGGTTGAACATACTCAGGTACACTAATAAAGCCAGATTCTTGTTTCTTTGTTTATTTCTTTTTTATTAATTTATTTCAGAAGAACATCTCATTGGCTAATAACTGTAATCCAAAAAGCCCATGTACGAGGGCAGATCTAAGTTTTTTCAGAATATGGTTCCTAGAAAAAAATTTATTGCAGATAACGAAAACAAGTTATTCCTTTTCCGTTATTCCCTGCGCATTGGATCTAACGTTCCCAACGTGCGATCCAACTCTCGTAAACTTGCTGGAGACCGTTTTCGCCAAGCTTTGTATATATACCCCTGACAACTGTGTTAAAGAACAAGGACCACTTAACAACTAATTTTTGTATAAATAATAGAAAGAAAATAAATTAATATGATAATATTAAAAATTGGTCAAAATCTCTAAATACCGGGTGAGCAAGAAATAACGTGAGGTGTTCAGAGCTCGCTAGCGGGAATTCTAGTAGGCCAAATGCAGTACATTTTAATGTATATACTTAGTGGAACATCCAGTTTCGATTTCTGCAAAAAAAAAAAAAAAAAAAGTACCAAAAGTCGCCAAAGGGGGCGCTTATTTCAAGAAAACAATGAATACCTAATTGTCAAATGAACAAATACCGTACAAACCAACTTTAGTAACAACAATAAACAATGTTTTATTTTTAATTCCAAATGTGTTTCAATATGACCACCAGTGTGCTGTTCCAATAGCTGCATGCGGTACACGACATTTTCTACGGCAGCTCGCAGCATATCTGCATTAATTAGTCTGATGTGTAACGTTATTTGCTCCTTTAAGGTTGAGAGGTCAGGAACATGTGCTTGATACACAAGGCTTTTCAAATATCCTCATAACCAAAAATCACAAGAGTTGAGATCAGGCGACCTGGGTGGCCATACCATGGAAAATGCACGACTAATTATTCTGTTATCTGAAAAACGTTCTCACAAGATCTGCTGCACCTGACGTCCGATGTGCGGTGGCGCACCATCCTGCATAAAAATGATAGAATCCAGACAACACTTTTCCTGCAATCATGGTATCAAAAAATTCTCAAGCATATCGGCATACATGGCAGAATTGACGGAACAAGTTACCGGTCCACGGGGACGGATTTCTTCAAAAAAGTACGGGCCGAAGATGAAAGAAGCAGTAAAGCCGTACCATACTGTTAGTTTCGGTGAATGCATAGGAGTTGGCAGACACACTTGTGGATTTGATGCAGCCCAAATACGGCAGTTGTGGGTATTGATATCACCATTCAAATAAAAATGTGCCTCATCACTCAATCCATAAAATTTGCCATAGCCATGCATCATCCACTTCCATACGTGCTAAAAATCTCAACGAAAAGTCATTTCGGGTACGTTCATCTCCAGGAAGTAATTGTTGAACAGGTGTGAATTTATAGGGATAAAATGTCAATATCTTATGCAAGATTTTCCTCACCGTCCAATATGGGATATCTGTTTGGCGTGCTATTGCGTGTGCACTGCTGGTACCCTGCACATTAGTCACCTGCTGTTCCACAACAGCAGTTGCATCTTCTTCAACGTGTTGCTGCCTGATTCGTTTGCGTCCCCGTTCCTTTAGATTGAAATCGTTCAATCATTTTCCGTAAGTTAGTTATGCTCATCGGTCCTCTTCGTAACGTTTTCAATCGCCGGAATTCACGAAGGGCAGCACTTGCAGTGTAAAACAACTTGACTAATAACGCCCGGTCAGGCAGAGTAAGCGTCATCGTCAGGCCATTCGTTCGTGAATGATGGGAAATCCTCAGCTTTGCCTTTTATTGTCATGATTGCTCAACACGGAACGCGCTTATGCAAATGTATTCATTGTTTTTTTGAAATAAGCGCCCCCTATGGCGACTTTTGGTACTATTTTTTTTTTTTTTTTTTTGCAGAAATCGAAACTGCATGTTTCACTAAGTATATACACCAAAATGTACTGCATTTGGCCTAATAGAATTCCCGCTAGCGAGCTCTGAGCACCTCACGTTATTTCTTGCCCACCCGGTATATAAAAACGGTGTTTATATACGTATTTCGTAAAATCCGTCGCGCTCCATTTTGAATATGGAGTAGTGATGGGCGATAGTCGATAGCGCTATCGATACTATCGAAGAGCCGGTAATCGATAGTGTTGATACATGTGTCTATACAATATAGTGTTGATACAATCTAAAACATTGAGTATGAAATATTTTAAAAACATCTATATAACTTGAAACTCAACCATTTATCTTGACATAATCACTGTCCTATAATTTTTTACATTAAAATACCACTTTAAAAACTAGTGCTATTTACAAATAAAATGTTTACAAAATTTCAAAGTTCCTTGGCTACCTCGCTGTGGAGAAAAAATCAATCCTGTTGTAAAGTTCAACATGGTTCCCGAAGATGTCCTAAACCACTTTACTTTTCACCTTTTATCATGGATCTTGAATACGGTGCAAATTTTTATATCACCCACAAAGAGGAACTCCAAGGAATTCATGAAAAAATTATAATACACTGATTTACATCTTATTTTGCCTTAACATGTTTTCAAGGCCATCACGCCTCTCATCATCAGAGGCTTATCATACACTAAAATCTACCTGTACATAATTTTCACAGCCAAATCTGGACAATGACGTCATTTTAAAATTAACCAATCCTCACTCAAATCGTACGCAGGTCTCAGTGGTGAAAAGTAAAGTGTATAAAAGGGGACCTGCAAATCCCATGGATTATTCCAATCTTGGATGTGTTGCCAACTTAGCGGATTTTACATACTCGTGCGCTTCAAAATAATGGAATATTTAGCTGGGTAGTGATCCGTGTTCTAAAATAGTCTCATGTTAAGTGTGATTAAATTGGTCAAATAAAGCAAATTTTTGTTTTTCTAAACGTATAATGGATAAAATTTAATTCTATACAAAATATAAAACAATTCATCAAAAAATCAACAAAGTTATGAGTTTTCATCACTTCAAAATAATGGAATATTGACAGCACTGCGTCAAAATAATGGAATATTAATACAACTAATATAAAAAGAATGTAACAAACAGCAAAACTATCAAACTAACACTAAAACTTGGTAGGGACGCCATTGGCATCGATGACTGCGCAAATTCGTTTTGGAAGAGAGTGAGTGGTTATCGTTTGCCAGTTTGCCAAACTTTCTGTTTCAGTTCTTGAATTGTGAGTGGTTATCGTTTGCCAGTTTGCGTTTCATGGTTTACCATAGACCTTCTATGGAGTCCAGGTCTGGGGAGTTAGGAGGCCAGGGCTTTGTGTGAATATTATGTTCTTTCTATCTTGCTGAAAGAAAAAGTCTAGTCTCCATATAAATTTTCGGTTGATGAGACAAGAAACGCATCCAGTATTTCCTGCAGGCCAATGAATTAGTCATTCCTCTGCCGATTACAAGCTCTCCCGTACCCATGGAACTCATGCAGCAGCACACCATGATGCTGGATATTTTTGTTCATAATGCGGGGATAGTGTGCCTCTTGTTTAGTTCGCCATACTCTGATTCCTTGGCCACCGAACGTAGACAGAATCGGGATTCATCGTTGAAGATGAGATTGCTGAAGTCCTCAGGAGTCCAATTGGCATTTACACCACTTTACACCACTTGAGTCGGGCTTTGCATTGAGTTTTGTTCAACATAAGTGTCCTGTTTGGCACACAGCTGTTCATTCCAAATTCAGATAAGCGCCGGAGTGTTGTCCTTAGTTGTCCTGCATCAGTTCCATCCTTACCCCACAATGTGTTAATAACTCTTGATGATTTGAATCTATTATTAGGTACAATTTTGCGCACTCCTCTCTCTTCAAGTATCGTCGTTGCACGTTTGTGTCCACGTTTGTCCCGACTTGTTTAAAATCCATAGCCGGAATTTGTTTTTTTCCAAACTGTGGAAACGACACTTTATGCGCAATGTACTGTTTCAGCAATATCATTTCGTTTGCGACCAGATTTGTGAAATTGGAGTATCAGCTTACGCTGGATTAATGACAGATCCTTTTTGGGGGACATTTCTCAATAGATAGTGAATTGAAATTCTTTAGCAGCCGAGGAAGTATGTGAATTATAGTATAAAGTAATAAAAAGTATTCTAGCTAGGAAAACCAAATGGGATATCCCATTCTAGACTATGTAAATCGGAATATTCCATTATTTTGACGCAGTGCAGTCAATATTCCATTATTTTGAAGTGATGAAAACTCTCATAACTTTGTTGATTTTTGATGAATTGTTTTACTTTTTATATAGAATTAAACTCTTATCAGTATACATTTAGAAATAAAATTTTTGTTTCATTTGACCAATTTATTCACACTTAACATGAGACTATTTTACAACACGGTCACTACTCAGCTGAGTATTCCATTTTTTTGAAGCGCACGAGTATATATTATGCAAAAAAACGTTAGAATCCGCTAAAAATTACAATAAAACGATAGAAATTTAGCGGGAAAATTTTCTTCGAGTTGGCAACGCTGAATCTTGGCTATCAACTAGAAAGAATCAAGTAGCCTATAAGGAAGCTGAATCACTACCACAACTAGAATTTGGAAATTTTATTCATCCTCACTATTATCCGCAAAAGCTTGTAACAGCTTATCGGCTGAAGGATCCAACAGAATACTCAGGTGTTTGAAACACAAACTGGACGACAATATCTTGCAAAGGAAAAAATACATTATAATTTTGGCTTTTTATCAAAGTAAACAACCCAACTTTGCATTCCCTCGTCGTGAAATATTTAACGTTACCTGCCTCCTCTGTACTTTCCAAGAAACTATTTTCTGAGGCAGGTAATCTCATAAGTGAAAAATGAAGCAGACTAAACCCTGAACGTCTGAAAAGACTTTTAATAATGAGTAGCTTATATAATATCAAATAAAGAATGTATGTTCAATGAATCTTGTTTCTTTTATTAATTGTGCATTTTTCTCTTATATTTCTACACACACTGGCCAATGAATTAGAAACCCATGAGGAATTACTGTACTGATATGTAATGCGGGGTCACAGATCAGAAACGATTGTGATATGCAAATGAATGCAATCATTTGAGGTACATGCTCATTCCAAGCTGCAGGTACAGGGTAGGAACAAGCTGCAGCTGCTCAAGTTGAGCAAAATGGGGAAAACAGCAGACCTGTCTGAGTTCAAAAAAGGAGTTATTGTAGGAGCCCGTCTAGTTGGAGCTACGATTTCCAGGACAATACAACTGACCGGTATCTCAAAAGGACAGGTCTACAAGGTGTTCAATGCGTGGAAACGGAATCCACAAGAGTTGTCGAAACGGCAGAATTGTGGATCTAAAACAATCAACACAGACAGGGACCGACGTCGTGTGAGACGGATTGTGCGGCAAAACCGAATGTCTGCTGTGAAGCAACTGACGGCAGACTACAATGAAGGCTCATCGCAACCTATCTCCTCCAGAACAATGCTCTAGCCCGTTCCTCCGTATCCTTTAACGGCCAAACATGATCTGATTTAAGTCGGCTCCCCTTTTTCTCTCGTGGCTCCGTCTCGCGCCTTGCGCGACTCGCACGAACGA
>JAHWFO010013757.1:22116-82515 GCA_023313115.1 Rhysida immarginata
GATGATCTGTGTAAAATATTGGCTAGATTGAACGTGATTTGTAATCCTTGCGCAGTCCTTTTTTAGAATTTCAGTCAACTCTGACTGCTCTGGTTTGACATACGAAGCTATAGTTGGAACCCCATCAATTATGAGTTTTGACCAAATTTCACTTAAGGTATTGCCAGCAAATTCAAAATTTTTTCTCTCTAAATCATCATCGATGATTCTTCTTTTATTACCAAGGTGCTGTCCATAGTGTTCATGAGGCAAAAGCAAACCGGACAACTCCTTACTCAATGGGGCCATCCTTCTTTCTACACGGTTGAACGCACTACGACCAGGAGCATTGGTGGCAATAAATAAAGCATCTAAATTATTTTTAACAAAGTGGTGAATTGCAATATCTATTGTGACATATGTGATACGTCACACGAACGCAAATACAAATACTTTTTATTTGAATTCGTTTTAAGCCAACTTTGTGATCTACTCTTTTTAATTACATTCTATTAATGATAATTTTTATTCAACTTTATACTTTTCCCTTGCTTACATCTTGAATCTATTTAGTCTTTTATTTAGGCCTATCTTTCATTGCTCCGACCCGCCAAGTTTCGTGTGCAAAAAGGAGAGAAACGAAAGTTCAGAAAGCGTGTTGCTAGGCAACAACGAAAATTTATCTGCTTTGATATTTAAAATGAAAGTTTCTCACGAACGAACTTTTCTCATCCTTGGTGAGGTGGAGAGCAATGATTGGTCGGTTTAAAGCTTTCCCGCGCAGCGAGCGTTGTTTATAAAAGGGGAAAAAGCGGAACTCTCAAAAAGGCTTGCTCCGTGTGCCGATTGTTCTCTCTCGCACGTGTGCACTCGAAGGTGGGAGGTCTCAAATAACTGAGTCCTGTCATTTCGTTTTATATGTCAAATGTGTCTTCTCAATGATGTATTCAATGCATAATTTCATGATTGTGACATCAGTCCTCTCAGACGAACAATTGTGAAGATAAAATACGTTGCCATGGATGGTTCACTGAAGGATACTCATGCGTGGAACTGTTGCCATGAATGGCGGAATCGAAACTAAAGTACAGAAGCTTTAGTGACATCAAAGCTCAACAAAAGGCAGGTCAACCAGGCTCATAGAAACATTATCAGACGTAACTGAAGGCGTTTCAACCAGGTGACAGACATCTGTGACATGACGCAAGGATCAACCAGGTGTGATTAATCGAAGAAGGAGTGATTAATCGAGGGTTAAAAAGTTCAGAGTGACGTCCCCAACTTCACGGACGGCCCCGTCGCGTTCAGGCTCAGAAATTATTATGCAATTTTGTTTACGAATAGGCAAATAGTTTACCTGATTTTAGGAACTAATTTATTCATAAAATCATGCTGAAACAATTCATGAAATCCCCGTCAGCGCACATGAGATCCCGGGCGGCCATAATGCCAACATGGAGGATGGCGTGTGTCTCTTTCTCCTCACAAGGTGGCAGTGGCGTACACATTTGCTCCCATTTGTAAGATTGCAAGACATTTTGCTAACAACTTACTTGCTCCGCAGGAAGCAAAATAAACAGGAAATTTACAAAAATTTTAAAAATTAACCCGCGTTAATCAACAAAGGGGATTTTAAAAATTAAAAAATAAATAAATTAAATAAAAAAAATTTAATTTTTAAATTTCTAAATTTTAAAGTTTCTAACTTCAGTGGTGAAAAAGCCAATACGAGATAATTTAAAATTAAAATTTTCAATAATCCACATTTGAATTTTACTCTAAGTTTTACAGTTTCAATATTAATTTATTTTTAATAATTTAAGATTACATTTAGAGCTAACATTATTAAGATTATTAAATTTAAATAATTATAATTAAAAAAGCTATTAAAACAACACATTAGCATGAAATCTAATATTAAGTATTAAACTCGTGTGGATTATTATATGCTGAAAAGCATATATTGGTTTCGCTCTGTGTGTGTGTCTGTCTGTCTGTCTGTCTGTCTGTCTGTCCGTCCGTCCGTCCGTCCGTCTGTATGTCCGACGATTTCTCGAGAATGTTTTAACTTTTTCAAGTTCTTTTTTCGCTGTTCGATAGAGACCCTTCCTGAGCTCACCTGATTAGTTTGTCGTCGAAATCGGTCTAACAGTCACGTGACTATTGAGACCCAAACCCTTAGAGGAGGGATGGGTGGGTCTCAATAGTCCTTAGAGGAGGGATGGGACCCACCCATCCCTCCTCTAAGCCCAAACCCCCCCATTAAATTTTTATATTGGCAATATATGGCATGTAATATGTCATTCGAACGGGAATGACGAGCACAAGACGAATATGACATTCTTTTCGATTTTCGAAATGCTACGTCCGAGAAAATGACCCCCAAAAAGTACTTCAATGACCCCTTATTACGAGCTTTAGCTAAACCTATATATAAGAATACAAGCATGATCAGTACCTTTATGTGCCTGGCCAGCCATCGTTTGCACGAAAACGTGAAAATGGAAGAACTTAACAGCGATATATCAACTTTTGATGAGCTCTCGTGGACCCCTTCAAGCACGTGCACTAATGTTAAGAATATGAACTTAGGGCATGCAATATATGAATCGAATCCTACCGACGAGTCATAAGTGAATACAGTGTTACTTTTTGTTTATCATTTAAGCATTGTTGATGGCAGCCTGGAGCACGTGCCCGTTATGAAGCTTTCTTGATGCACGTGCTCATTTCATTTTAAAATTCAGTGCTGTTAGGCCTATTGTTAAATGTGTTAATTAATGTTAGGGCGATGGTTAAAAATGGCTAAATAACGTTAGGCCTATAGTTAAAATGACTAAATAATGTTAGGCCTGTTGTTAAAAATGGCTGATTAATGTTAGGCTTATAGTTAAAAATGGCTAATTTATGTTAGGCCTAGAGTTAAAATGACTAAATATTGTTAGGCCTATTGTGAAAAATGGCTAATTTATGTTATGCTTATAGTTAAAAATGACTAATTTATGTTAGGCCTACAATTAAAATGACTAATTAATGTTAGGCCTATAGTTCAAAATAGCTAATTAATGTTAGGCCTGTTGTTAAAAATGGCTAATTTATGTTAGGCCTACAGTTAAAATGACTAAATAATGTTAGGCCTATTGTTAAAATGGCTAATTGAAGTTAGCCTATATTTTAAAATGACGTGAATGCATATACACTATATGATCAAAAATATCCGGACACCCCTCACAGATCATCGATTGGCCCAATGTCACATGATAATGACTTGCACATCATTTAAATAGCTTCCCACACCTTCAGACACAACTCTGCTTGGACATTGGCAAGAATGGGTCGCTCGGCAGAGCTCAGTGAGTTCCAACGTGGAACCATCGTTGGATATCACCTATGCGGCAAGTCCGTGCGTGACATTTCCAGCCTTCTTCAGATACCCAAGTCGACAGTAGGCGATGTCATTATGAAATGGAAGACCCGGGGATCAACAACAGTTCAACAACGAACCGGTAGACCCAAGAAACTAACGGATAGAGACCGTCGAGTGCTTCGTCGTGTCACCCGCAGCAACTGGAAGTCCTCGGCGGAAAAAATTGCCACAGAGTTTCGAAACGCCTCTGCAAATGATGCCAATACCATGACAATTCGTCGGGAACTGCACACGATGGGATTCCATGGCCGTGCTACTGCCCACAAGCCCCACATCAGCAGGGTCAACGCCAAGCGACGTCTGGAGTGGTGCAAAGCCCACAGAAACTGGACAATGGACCAATGGAAACGTGTAATGTGGACAGACGAATCTCGCTACACACTCTGGCAATCCGATGGACGAGTTTGGGTTTGGCGCATACCTGGAGAACGCTTCTTACCTGAGTGCACAGAGCCCATAGTCAAGTTCGGAGGAGGAGGAGTCATGGTGTGGGGCTCATTTTCATGGTAGGGACTGGGCCAGCTCGTTCCTGTGCAAGGAATCATGAACTCCGACCGTTATCTGAATGTTTTGGACAACTGTGCACTTCCAACGTTGTGGCAATTTTTCGGAAACGGGCCATTTCTCTACCAACACGACAATGCTCCGTGCCACAAAGCGAGGCGTGTACAGCAGTGGTTTGCGGACTCAGGGGTCGAAGAAATGGGTTGGCCGGCACAAAGTCCCGACCTCAATCCTATAGAGAGTCTGTGGGATGAATTGGAAAGACGCTTGCGGGCCAGATCACATCGGCCAACTTCTGTACCTGAACTGATTCTCGCTCTTCGGGAGGAATGGAGGAACATTCCGGAAAGTACCTACCAACATTTGGTGGAAAGTCTTCCCCGAAGGGTGGAAGCTGTGATTCGGGCAAAGGGATGTGCAACGCCCTATTGATTTCCTTGAAATCGTGGCTAGAGCGCAAACGTGCCTGTGTCCGGATATTTGTGATCATATAGTGTAGAATCAAAGGCATTTCCACTGTTTATTTAAACCAAGTGCAAGTAAAAGTGAGATATTAAAATTACATCTGCGTCAGAGCTAAAGCTCCTTGGAATGCTTAAAAGATTTTTCCCAGCAATGTTTTGAAACAATGGTTTTTCTCTCCTGACGTTTATGATAACTTTGATCTAGCAGGGGAAAAAACATAGGCCCAGTAGTTTAAAACATTTAGACGTGCGAGGATTTCATTCTCATTTCGCGCGCGTTTGGAAAGATTTGTGTGAGCGCTGCAATCGAATACGTAAAGTTACATGCAGTTTTCGCCATTGCTGTATATAAAAATATTACAGTAATATTAAACAACAAATTTTTATATTCTACTTTTCAGCATATTTGAAAATCGTTTTACGAGTTATATTCTTGTTTCCTTTGGTTAACTGTACCTCCAAGAAAATTAAGATTGCAAGAATACATTTTCTATAACTTTCGTTGTTCCGCAGAAGCAAAATAAACAGAAGACATAAAAACTTCAGAAAGATTTTTATTAGTAATTAATCAATAAAAATAATTTAAAAGGTAATTAAAAATTTAAATAAGAACAATAAATAAGAACAAAAATGATTGAAATAATATAAAATTCAATAAAAAAATTTCAATTTCAAAAATATTAAAATTTTCAAAATTTCTAATTTCAGTGGTTGAATAACAACCAGTACAGAAAATTAAAAATTTAAATTTACAATTTCTAAATTTTCAGATTTTAAGACAAGTTTCTCCAACAAAAATTGGTTTATCAACCAAGAATAATTTTCAACGGAAACACAAAGGCGCCAGAACCGCTTTTCCACAACACAATATTTATTTAAATTTTGTGTTGTGGAAAAAGCGATTCTGTCTCCTCTATGTTTACATTGATGTTATATATAACCACAGTTAAAGTACCTAGTTTTTTATTTTATATAAGAATAATGATAAATTATGAAAAAATTACAAATATTTAAATGGATTGGTTGGTAAAAAGTTCAGAGTAACGTCCCCTAATAATCACGGAAGACATCGGGCAGCCCCGTCGCGTTTATGCTATGAATTTATTATTTTAACATATCTACTTAATAAGTGAATGGTTAATCTGAACTTTTACCCTTTGTTTAATTGCAGATTCAAATTGGTAAATTCAGAGTATTAAATTGATAACTATATGAGAATGATAAGTATGTAGCTTAAATATTAGAATGCAAGGACTCAAACTTTATGATAATGAACTATACTAAATAAGAAGCTTTCCCAGACTTAAGATTACACGCGCAAATAAAACTGTTCAATCAAAGTTTTACGCACTCTCTCTCTCTCTATTTTAAATTGAAATGGGCTCATTTTAGTTTTACACGTTGCTCTTGTCATCATCGGAGGCGTCGATTCAGCTTGTTTCCTTCCCTGTAGAGCTTGGCCGATGCTGATCCTCCACCCCACGGCTGCCGCCACCGTTACCTCGTGGATTCACAATTCGCTTTCTCCTTCTTCGATTAATCACTCGCAAGAGACTAATCATTCGATTAATCACTCGATTAGGTTAAAGTTCAGAGTAACGTCCCCAACTTCACGGACGTTTCACGGACGGCCTCGTCGCGTTCAGGCTCAGAAATTATGCAAATTTTGTTTAAGAATAGGCAAATAATTTACCTGATTTAATACTCTGAATTTACCAATTTGAATCTGCAATTAAACAAAGGGTAAAAGTTCAGATTAACCATTCACTTATTAAGTAGATATGTTAAAATAATAAATTCATAGCATAAACGCGACGGGGCTGCCCGATGTCTTCCGTGATTATTAGGGGACGTTACCAAACAAAGTATTACATTTATTTTATTTTAGTGGAATGTTCATTTCCTTCCTACACAATTAACTATAGTACTTAAAATATGAAAGATTGTTTTAGAGTTGATCATAGAGGGACATCAGTATTGAATTAAAGTCTTAGTTTGATGAGGAGATGTATAAGAATTAATATTGAAAAGTTTATTGCGAGCACAGCACACAAAAAAGAAATCTTTAAGTCTAATACAAAGAAAGGAGAAATATATTTGCTCATTACCTGGGTGGGAAGATTATTGTAATCTAGTTTCAGGGAATGGAAGTTTAATATAGAAGGGTATATTTGACCAAGCATCTGTTGCATAGGAATCATGTAACTGCTGATTGATCTGATTTTCAATGATTGTTCTCTGCTATTGTGGAGTGAGTTTTGGAGGTATCATTAAAGGTGAGAACTCAATATCCTAACTCATTGTTGCATAGTAGAAGCAACATCACACTATAACTTTCTGAAAACGGGGATTTTCATGAGGACCCCGTCCACGTTAAAAATTAAAACTGGCTTGACAATATCGTTATATTTTTGACGCTATCAAATTCGGGAATCTTTAATATTCTTTCAAAGTCCAAGCCATGTGCATAAGCGGTTGATGATGCATGCTTCCCAGATCGAATGGCGATGTATGTTGGGCCAGAATAAGTAACGGCTCCAGCTTCACCAAGACCATTTTTTTCAATTTAATTCCAGCATAAACCGAAGGAATTAATTTGTGCCTCGCTGCCATGGTCAGGCAGACTCACCCTATATTCCATATGCATGAGCATAGGTGACTGAATATTGGCAGCAGTTAAACCTAAAGGAACCCGAGCTTTATCGTCTTGGCCGATGTAACATACTTCATTTGGGCCAAGAAGTGATGCCAGTTCTTCCAAATGTCTAATATTTGCAGCACAAAATTTTCCATCAATGTGATTTGAATGCACGTCATTTTGAGCACGAAGTAGTTTTACTGGAACAGTTATTACATGTTTTTTTTCCTTCGATAGAATTGCTGCGTTTTGGAAGCAATCGTAAATAAAGTCCACTCCTTGATATAGTGAAACCGTCCATTTCTAATTGCTTTTTTTAATTCTTCAAGTGTCTTGATGCTTCTGTATATGTCAGAATGTCTTTTCTGCTCAGCAGCTGAGCCATGCATGGCAATATTTATTATTGTCTTAAGCAATCCGGGTTGATCAACTTCTGTCCTGGGGCGACCAGGAGCATGTCCTTTTTTCAAAGCAAGTCTTAAATCGGGATTTTCATCACACAATGATTCCAATTTTCGTTTCTTTTCATCTCTGTATTTTTTCTGTCGAATTTGGTCAGCTACTTTCATTTTTAGTCTTTTTTCTAATTCTTTCTTAAATGCATCTTTTTCTTTTAAATCTTTCTCCTGTTGATCTGATAGTTGTCCCATTTTCTTTCTTGCTAGTAAACCTGTTAAATCACTATTAATCAAATCAATTTGCTGTTTGAGTTCATTTTGAACCCTGGCTTTTGAGACTGATAAGCAATCATTATTACTAGTAGTTGCCTCCGTACTTAATTGTTGCAAATTTTCTGTCTGTTGCACAAATTCTTGTTTAGGTTTTGTAGGTGGAGAAGTCGGTGTTGTCGCTGTGGATACTGATTTTTCCACTGCTTTCCCCCAGAAAGACATTAAAGTCCCTTTTTTCTTCTTTTCTAACGCACTATTTGTTTTTAATAATTCTGATATTTTAGCCGGCAGATCAGCATCTTGTTTAATTTTGTTCCAAATTTGAATTACTTCTGCTTGGACTTTTGCCTTGCTTTTTCCAGGAAATGCCTTTTTTGAGACTCGAACACAGACTGGAACAATTTATCTTTACTAATTGTAGTCACTGCAAAACAAAATGTTAAATTTATACTCAACATTAAATGCAATGACGTCGTTCTTAAAAACTGCTAATGATATCTTTATGAAAGTAGGGCCAGTAATAATATTGAGAAATTTGGATTCCCCCAAATTATACAATGGTACTAGTCTGTCACTAATTTTATGCCCACTATCATCCATCGGCCTTGGTGGCTCAGCAGGTTGCGTGATCGCCTCTGATGCCCGAGTACGCGGGTTCTATCCCGGCCGAGGACGACGAGGATTTTTCAGGGGTAAATCCTGAGATCACGCACTTCCTTCGGAAGGGAAGTAAAGCCGTTGGTCCCGTGTAATCGTTTGTCGGCTGCACGTTAAAGAACCCTTGCGAGGCAAAATTTGCGGCCCCTATAACGACGTCCTGAAATGACCATAGCAGTTGAAAAGGATGTTAATACCAAACAAACCAAACCAAACCACTATAACCCAAACAACAATTATCTAGGTTACAATTTCCTGTGCGATTTGTTTTCGCAATGACGATTAACAAAGCACAAGGGCAAATCTCTTTATGATCCTAATGGCCTGACAAAAAATAGTGTACCCAAAAGCATTCGAGTAACACATTCTATGTCAAAATAATGGCCATTTATGCATAACTAACATCTATTAATTTTTCGTAAATAACTGCCAATTACAATATTTGAACAATTTTGGATTTAATATATTTTAAATTTAATTTAATATATTATATTTAATAATCTTTTAATTTGCTTAAAACAATTTTGCTGATTTTTGTGAAATTTTGTATTTAATCGTATTATTGCTACTATTTAATAGCACGTTTTTCTTTCTTTCAGTCATAGCGGGTGAAGCCGCGGGTAATCAGCTAGCATTTTATAACCTGCAAATGAATATTTATTACAGTACCTTAATGCATGAATACATAATGGGAGCCGGACAAAATGCTACTGCTACCCGGACTTTAACCGCATCCTTCTTTTCTTGTTCAAAATTAAATAATCTTTTATTGTTTTTTTAATTAACCATTGGCTGTTCTGTAGTAGGGAAGTTTTTGAAGAATCGGACGATAATGAATCTGACTTCGAAGGTGTTTTTTCAATTGTAAATCATAAAGGTTTCTGTATACACTGAGTTAGCAAAACTCATGGGATAGCAAGCACATTGATTGATGGGCATGGCTCACGAATTCACAGGGGTAACGGATTCTGGGAATGGACCATTAGACGTTAGCTTGGATAAGTGATTAATCAGAAATGGCACATCGTCGCGATTTGACGTCTTTTGAACGGGGTATGATAGTAGGTGCCCGACGCATGAGATGTTCCATTTCGGCAGTGGTGCAGGAATTTGGCTTTCCCCGCTCAACTGTCTCCAGGGTATATCGGGAATGGCTGGATGAAGGCATCACAGTCCACAACAGGCACCATACCGGGCGTCCAGCTGCCCTGAATGATCATGACCGGCGACACCTGGGACGAATGATTCAGAGAGACAGGAGCGCAACAGTGCAGCAAATCAC
This sequence comes from Rhysida immarginata, assembly GCA_023313115.1. Lineage (NCBI taxonomy): Eukaryota > Metazoa > Arthropoda > Chilopoda > Scolopendromorpha > Scolopendridae > Rhysida > Rhysida immarginata. The sequence goes on from JAHWFO010013757.1 coordinate 31,739, forward strand.
AGACCAGTTCAATACTGGCCGCACTAGAAACGTTTCTCGGTGGACAATCCGTCGGAATCTGCATGCCCTCGGGTTTGGCAGCCGTCGCCCTACACGGGTGCCAATGCTTTACCCAGCGTCATCGGATACTCCGGCGTGTATTTGCCACCAACCATCTTGGCTGGACTCTGCAACAGTGGCGTAACGTCATATGGTTAGATGAGTCACGATATCAACTGTACCACGCTGATGGGAGGCACCGTGTGTGGCGCAGACCTCACGAAACGATGGATCCTGCATGCCAACAGGTGGTGGTGCAGGGTGGTGGGGCGTCAGTGATGGTCTGGGGTGCATTTTCCTGGTTTGGAATGGGCCCTCTGGTTATCCTGGACCAAACGTTGAATGGTCCACGGTATCGTCAACTCATCGGAGACCATCTGCACCCGTTTTTGACATTTCAACACCCTGACGATGTAGCAGTCTTTCAAGATGACAATGCTCCACCACATCGCTCCAATGTCGTCCGCGAATGGTTCGAGGAGCATGCAGGAGAGGTCCAACGACTGAACTGGCCAGCCCGGAGCCCTGGCATGAATCCCATCGAGGATATCTGGGATGCTGTTGAAGTCAGGCTCCGGGCACTGGATCATCCGCCCACGAACGGGCAGTAACTATCTTCGGCTCTGCAGACTATCTGGTGTCAACTGCCTCCAGAAGTGTACCAGGAACTTGCAGACTCACTACCAGGCCGTATTGCTGCACTCCACAGGGCCAGAGGTGGCCCGACCAGATATTAAGTAACTATCCCATGAGTTTTGCTAACTCAGTGTATATTCATGTATATCTTCTTTCCAAGCTTTTTTCACCAACGAGTCAAAAACCTGGGATTGCAAAGTTATTCTCTCGTTTTAATTATCATTCATTGTTAAGTAAATCCTCCTACAGCGTTTGTATTATAAATAAAATCTACATCCGGTCACAACTCTCAATGTTACGTGACTTCTGTTCACATCCCTTTAATGTCATGTGACTTCTGGTCCCCCCCACCCCCCGGTCCCCAGTTGCATGAAAAAAAATCTGGTCACACTATAGTGCGTTTCAGAGCAATTGACTGTATTGGAACGGTTACGCAACCTTTTCACGCCCTGGTGTGACGTCGCATAGAAAAGTAGTGCGGCATAAGTTGTTGTTATTGGTGAGAGTTACATCTTTGCAAGGAAGCCATAACCGCGCATTGATATTGGATCAACTGCATGCTATTCGATCCTGTAACTGTTCTAGCACAGTCAAGTTGCTCTGAAACGCACTATAGTTACAACAGAATCGTGTGGATATCACCATGGACGATTGCAGCTTTCCTAAGGAGTAGCACTACACCGCGTAAAATTGTAATGTGTGGTGACGATAGATAGGAAACGTCGCCTTCAAACACATGTATTCATCGGGCTTACACGTGTTTGCGATATTTCTACAACTTTGCCTCAAAATATTTTAAATGATGAAAATTCACAGAAAAAAGGCACAAATAACTTAAAAATGAATTTTTCTTCCTTAGCTTTTGATATGGAGGTCGCTGTTGTTATATTTGATTTGGCATTGATCTTTACGGCCGAATGTCCCTGTCGCCAACTTCTCAAGAGAGAAATGTTAGAAACGAGACAAACACATACATCCACGGCGGGATTCGAACCCGCGGCTCGCTGGTCCTGAGAACAAAATACCTGTGCCTTAGCGCTCTCGGCCATGGAGCCAACTACCTTGAAAATGAATTAAATAATTTAAAAATGTTAAATGCCCAGTGTAGGATCCCCTAAATTTTCTCGGTTGACATCGATCAGCCCCATCGCGTTAATGCTTCGAATTTATTATTGTAACAAATCTAATTAATATGTAAATGATTCATCATATTATCGAAATTTCTTAAAATATTGCTTAAACATGCTTTTGTCTGTTGAAAATTTGTGGAATCTAAGTCCATCACTTCTGTATTTCCCTTTGCACTATGGTACATAACAATATTTAACCATCTTCCTATCCAAAAATAACAATAAACACCTTCAAAATTGCAGTAAATGGCTGGGCACGTTCAGTTTCTCGCTCATGTGTATTCACTCTCATGCATATCAACTCCAAGCAGACATTTGCAAGAGGCGAAACTAGCGTCCTCGCGATTTTTTGTGGAGGTCGTCAGTGACAATACAAAAGCTAAGCAAAGTAACGTCATTTACGAGCTTTGCCTTTCTCTCCCTGTTTCTCAGCCGCTCACAAAACTTAAAGCATAGTCAAATTTAAATGCCTAATGGCTCAGATTTAAAATTTTTCTGTGAGAATAATTATTTTTATGGCGAAGGGCTTGGTTTGCTGTGGATAGAATTATTGGTCTTAGTATTTGCTTCTGGGTAAATTTCAGAAATTAAAGCTCCTCGTGCTAAGTACCATTAACTCCGTCTTATTCAGTTTTATTTTTCTCGTTTTAGTTATCTCTCATCTCGAGACAATAATAAACGCAATGCGTCACCGCCTTCCTGTAATTTGATAAGTACCGTGGCCTACGTAATATAATAGAGGCCTAGTCATCAGCCAGCACTGCAATGCAGAGCTATAAATCTTCTGCCCAATTGAATTTTCTTGCTTATCAACTAATGCCCAAAACTGTTCAATCTCATTTGGAAATTTAGCTGCGAAAGTGGACAGCTCATCACATTCACTTAACAAATTCCATTCTTCTTGGCCGCATCAATTTTGTTGACTAAATAAGGGAATTCAGAAGCCATAGATTCAATATTGGCTTTGAATTTTTATACTGCGTTTCTGGGGCACAATTCTTTCATTAGTATCAAAACACCCAGATTATTTGGCAAGCGGCATCTGACTTCGGAACCCAGCCTAGTTGGCAGCCTTAAGGGCCATTCTTTCTGAAGGGTTTGCATTTGAACCCATGATTGACTGAGTACCAGTAGATAACTAAAACCAGACTTTTATAAAGTTAAATAAAAAAATAATTACGTGCATCATAAAATAAAAATAAAAATAACAAAATAATTTGAGGTAGTGAAAAAACAAAATAAAAATAACAACAATCAAACAGTGTAGTGAAGAGACGCGAGCGGTCCGGGAGCCGAGCTTCCATAACACACTCGCCCTTAAAGTAACTAAGGGAATTACACTGAATTAGAGGAGAAGCCTGATGTCCCTTGAGAGTCATCCTAAGATAAGAGTCCTCACTTGGTAGGACGAGGAATAAGATTGTTGATTGACGTAGTGATAGCCCTGAGCATCTGAGGTTAAGATATCCAGAAGTCGGGGAAGACGACCTTATTGATATCATCGAAATTGACTTCCAGTAATGAAGGGGGTCTTCGTATCCTTATGGAACCCCTAAAGGCTAGAGGGTGATCCAATATACTGGAAACCAAAGAATTATCGTGTGTCTCGATTTTAAGAAGCAATTTCTTAAGGAGCATCTGGACGTAACTACCCTCAGAGATACACTTGGGAAGGTCTGTAGTTCCCTTCACCTCGATTTGCAGAAAGACGCTCAGGCAGGTATTCCATGGAGCAAGATGGTGCGGATCACCACCTTGTAGAGTAAGAGTTTATTGTCCAATCCAAGGGCACTGTTTCTCCCCAGGAGCGTAATCAGGCTGAACTTCGCCTTTTTAGCCTTGTTGAGAGCATATTGAACATAGTCATTCTAGTTTAGCTTAGAGTCAATCTTTATGCCCAGGTATTTGTGCTAAACGATCCTTATTTATCAGCATATATAACCCAAGTCATACATGTAAGCACCAATGGAAAGCCAGCGCCAAATCTCGAAAGCGGATTGGCTACTGTATCCGTTACAATAAGAAAGTCGGAGCAGAATCAATGATATGACGTAATCACGCCTCTGGTCTTCTACTGGTTTTTACATCGGAAGAGCTGTTGTAATGTGTTGAGTGCTTTGCCTTCAGTTTTTCCTTCAGAAATAAAAAACCTCTGAAAAACCTGTGCCATTCCAAAACACCTTCAGTAATCATTTAGACCCTTCTAGATCCCGACAGCCACAATCCCGACAAGCCAAAATCCCGACAAGCCAAAATCCCGACAGGCCAAAATCTCGACAAGGCAAAATCCCGACAAGCCACGTATTCCCGACAGTTTACAATCTATTATCCTGACAAAGCAGAATCCCATTTATTTCTAATGTGTTTTATGGGAGTGCTGTTATATGTGGAGTGCTCTTGTTTTTGATTCTGTATGTGTACAATTTTATCACTGACTTTATTACCTTTACTAATATTTTTAGTTTATTTTTCAATAAATTGTTCAATAAATTGCGATTCAATAAAATATTTATTACTTTTAATCAAAATGAGACGTTATGTGCAATACCACGAAGATGGTCCATCAATAGTCGATTTACTCTGTCTCTAAATACTGCCATAAGTCTTCTCTCTCTGTCGATTACAGCTCTCTTTGGAGTAGGATAAGGCTGACCGCGAAAAATACTTTCCACTTCTAAATCTACTCGTTGTTGTTCTTTTTGAAGCTCTTGTATAATTTTGAAAAGGCCAACATGACTGCGGCCAAGCAATGTCTCCCATCTCCTGTGCCAGGCTTCTACGGCATTCTGAGTACGAGGAATGCCGAGCTCAATTGAATCTGCGAAACTCCACAGTGCAGGTGGAAATATAGGCGGAGAACGTATAACTTGTCCACGATTTCGGCATCTTATTCTCCCGTGAACGTAGTTTTCTTCGAACCAGTTCACTACATCTATAGATTCGGCAGGCATCTCAGCTTATAAGATGTCAAATGATGCTGGCATTTCGTTAGCTGGGACAAACGCCAGCGCAAATAAATGATGTAACAATAAGCTGAATTGTTCATCGTTTCCGTAACGAACTGATAGTCCGCAAGCTTGTAATGAATTAGAAAACGAGCATGAAAACGTGGTGAGATAAGACAGGAAAAAGGACCAATGATAAAATTGTACACATACAGAATCAAAATGACAGACTTATTGAAAAAAAAAATGTTACAGTCCAACTTCGCATACAAAAGCACTCCGTATATAACAGCACTCCCATAAAACATAATAGAAATAAACAGGATTCTGCTTTGTCGGGATAATAAATTGTAACTTGTCCGGAATACGTGCCTTGTCGGGATTTTGGCTTGTCGGGATTGTGGCTGTCGGGATTCTGGGTGTCGGTATTGTGGCTAGCGGGATTATGACCCTAACCCGTTATACAGACCATGGGGAAGAGAATTTTGCAATAAAAAAAATTAGTTCACATTTTGACCGCTACGTCAAAATATGGCGCTGGTCATGTAAGAAACTATCTGAGAATTATTACTCAATCAGAGACGTTATGCAAATGAGATGTAAAATTAGAAAAGCTTTAAAATGACAGTGAAATTAAATGTAAAGTCATTCTTCACAATGGCTTTAGCTAAAAAGGATCGAGCTTTATTGGTGAAGTTGTTTTACCAGAACTGCAATAATGCTTCTGCTGCACTAAGAGAATATCGACGTTTGAAAAACTTGCGAAATGGGCCTATGTCCATTAATGGTTTAAAAAAGATGATTAAGAAATTTGAAGAAACCGGTGAGTTGGGTGTGCTGCTTCAAGTTCCCAATATTCCGTAAGTGGGGTGAAGTGGAGAGTGCTTCAAGTTCCCAATATTCTTCAGCAAGTGCTCGAGCCGTATCAGGTGATTTGTCTATTCCGTGGTCTACGGTACAAAAAGTTTTGCGTTCTATTTTAAAGTGGTATCCATACAAGATCCAGGTGGCTCAAAAGTTGCTTCATGAAGATCCGGAAAAACGCCCTGATTTTGCTTGCCAGTTTCTGGCTAGAATAGCTGTCGATAATGCATGGCCATGGAACATTTTGTGGTCAGATGAAGAGCATTTCACACTAGACGGAGCAGTGAATGCTCAAAACTTCCGCATCTGGGGTACTGAAAAGCCGATGGTTGTGCATGAAATGCTTTTGGACTCTGATTACGTGACTGTATGGTGCGGATTCACTTCACATTTCATTCTTGGCCTCTATTTCTTTGAAGAGAACACTCCTCAAGGCACTAAAAGATGTTCAATCACTGGTGCTCGTTACTGCGAACTTCTGCAGTAGAAAGTCGTTCCTGCTTTACAAGAAAGACAATGTTTAGATACTACTGTCTTTATGCAAGATGGCGCAACACCCCACATTGCACGACAAAGTGAAGGAACTGCTTCATGCTCATTTTGTAGATGATCGAGTGATTTCGAGAACTTTTCCAAATGCATGGCCTCCTCGTTCACCGGACTTAAACCCTTGTGATTTCTGGTTGTGGGGATATTTGAAAGATAATGACTATGGAGGAAGAATATGGACTGTCCCTGAATTGAAAGCAAGCATAACACGCCATTCCTCAGGAAACCCTTCGCTCTACTGTGGAACATGCAATAATGCGCTTTGAACATGTCATTGATACAAATGGAATTCACAGTTTTTTTTTATAAATTAAAAAATTTATAAAAAATTTTATAAATTCATTGACACAAATAATCCACAGTGATTTTATAAATTTCTCTGCTTCTAACTTGTTTTTGTTATTAATCATGTGCCATACTTTGACGTAGGAGTCAAAATGTGAATTAATTTTTTTATTGCAAAATTCTCTTCCCCATGATCTGTATAACATATATCTCAAGTTTCTTCAAAATCTGATTATACAGAACGGCCGCTAGAAGGGTCTAAATGGTGTCACTTTAATTATAACCACCCTGTATAACTGCTTCCATTATGCGTTTTCTATAATATTTATGTGACAAAGGATAGCCTTTATCCAAAACGTCAGCTTTTGATTTTTGATTTATCTATTTTATTTTTATTTATTATCTATTTTTAAACGTTAATATTACTAAGAATAAAAACAAGAATTTTTTAATAAAAATACAAAGATATGGATCTGTAATACAAGGAGCGTCTAAAAAGTTCGGTGAATGAAAGCATAAAACAAATAAAATAAAACATTGAGAAAAAAACCTTTATTCACCCTCAAAGTAACACATTACACTTTTGACATAGTTGATAAAGCTGCTGGAATGAGTCAGCGAAGGCCTCTTTTGGGATTGATCGAACCACAGATGTCACACGTTGTTGGATGTCTAGTAAGTCTACAAAAAGTGTGCCCTTCAGGACCCCCTTGAGGCAAGGGAACAAAAAGAAGTCTGCAGGCGCCAGATCAGGCAAATACGGTGGATGTACGATAACAGTTACACGGCGTTGGGCCAAGAAGTTGCATACACGGATCCCAGTATGGGGGCGGGCGTCGTCATGCAACAGACTCCACTTTCCACTCCTATACATCTGTGGTGACCGCATTCCGTACACTTGGACCAACATTGCATGCGCTTCTGTGGCCGTTTTTCCCATTTGGTAACAAAACTTCATGTTTATCCATTGCTCCATTTCCATTTGACGCGAGTTTTTGAACACACGCCATTCGACTGCCCGTAGCAGACTAATCTGCGTCCGTTTTTTGCGCTCCTTGCTACGAGCCGTCTCTCCATCGGTCTCTCCCTGCGCATGCGCATCGCCGAATTTTTGCCTCACGTTGCTTTTGAGATAGCCATCTATTCACTGAACTTTTTAGACGTACCGTGTATTATAATAATGTATTACTTGTATTTATTACTGATATTTAAAAATCACCTTTTAAATTTCTTAATATTGTGTTGTATTGTAAGATGTTGCCAGATATTATTACCATTCCAAACATTCTTTATGGGATTGAGATATGGTCTCTGGGGTGGCTAGGGTATATGTCAGAACAAACTTGGATAAAACTGTTTGTCAGTCATATACAGTGGAGGTCTTGTTGTTTTAACGACGACAGTCTCGTTCATTATTGATGATCTTTGAACCACAACTACCCGTTGAAGAAAAAGACTGTGAATTTTTTCCAACAGCTGAATACTATGAATATCGAAAATCCACTCAGATGCTTTGTTGTTTCAATCATTGCTCCTGCTACACAAGCACCAACAATGAGTCCCTTTTCGAAGTCATTCATATTGATTAAGTTCTATGATTAGAGTCGCCCAACGCTTTATTGCGTACATGTTTAAATCACATGACCTCAAAATATTTTTTAAAAACAAATTTTGATATACACTGCTTTGCAATGAAATTGCCCCACCAATAAAGGATTATCCGACCATATCCATATTTAGTGGGGAGGTTCGTCTACCTCCGAATAGACGAATAGATGCATGCTCGCGGAACATGACCATTTGGGTTGATACAGAGTGTCCAGGTGCCTGTATAGGCACATCAGTTGACACCTGTGCAAGACGTTCCATGCAGTAGGGAGGAAGCAACTCCTCGTGAAGGTACGGTACGGTAATCCACACAACGGTCTCAATGCTGCGACGACGATAACGACAACCGTTCACGCAATTAACAGATTTTGAACGAGGTCGGATCATTGGCCTCTCCGAGGCTGGATGGTCAACCAGACGGATTGCTGTCCATGTGTCGCGGGACGCACGGACGGTGGGCCGATGTTGGAGGCAATGGCGAGAGTTACGCACACAGGCCAGAAGACCAGGCTCTGGGGCCCGGAGAAGTACGTCAGCTCGTACCGATAGGCGGACACTGCGAACAGCGCTATCGGACAGAATCATCACCCTGCGGCAACTACGCGACAACATCACTATTCCCGGTACTGCTCCAGTGGTAATAGCGACAATAGCACGCCGGTTACACGCCGCGACAATGTCTGCCAGGCGTCCATTGTTGTGTCTTCCTTTGACACCTGAGCACCGCGCTATACGATTGAAATGGTGTCGTGAACGAGTGGACTGGCGAATGGAATGGCGCCCGGTGGTCTTCAGCGACGAATCCCACTTTAGTTTGGACACCGATGACAGACGCGGACGGGTGTGGCGCAGACCTTTGGAACGTGCCAATGAACAATGCATTCGGTATCGCCATCGTGGACCAACACCCGGGATCATGGTCTGGGATGCCATCGGCTACGATACCAGTACGCCTTTAGTCACCATCCAAGGCACCCTGACAGCAGCACGGTACGTCACAGAGATTCTGCAGCCCGTATTACTGCCCTTTCTGCACACCTTACCCGGCGCAGTCTTTCAGCAGGATAACGTCAGACCGCACACGGCAAACATGAGCATGGCATGTCTGCATGATGTCAACTGCCAGCCATGGCCCGCGCGGTCCCCAGACCTATCGCCAAGTGAGCACGAGTGGGACATGGTGGGAGGTCGTTTACGATCACCCCGCAATCTCCAAGACTGAGCACGTTGGGGTGCGTCGGCCACCCCAAGATGACATTCGCCACCTGTATGATCACCTACATCTGCGGCTGGAACAATGCATCGCCGCTAGACGTGGTGCCACAATCTACTGATGCCGCTTTCCTTTGGGACACCCTGTGCAAACGAGTGCACGTCTTGGCTCCATTACGTAATAAAGGTGTGTTCAGATGTATCTCTTGCTGTATACCTACTTTTGGCTCATTCGGATAACTCCTTGTGGGTGGGGCAATTTCATTGCAAAGCAGCGTATTTCACATATTTCTATAATTCATTTACCTGTATGTGTATTTCTATAAAGAATTTTATACTAAATAGAAGCTAATCAAATATTTAGTAGAAAATAGATAGGTACTGTTTATTGTTCATACCTTCGGTAATTCGTATTGTAATCGCTAAAATTCATTAGTAATAGAAAAATAAAAACCATTAATTTCAGTTTAACTTTAAACAGTATTTGATGGAAATAAATGACTCGAAGCGACTCGTTAATCTGGTGTTTTATCTTGAGTAGACGGGTGGTATTTTAGAATAAAATACAAAACAGGCACAAAATAGTAAATAACAAATTCTGTTTTGTTTTGTTTTTTCAGGTAAACATTGCATCGGGGATTCTTAATATCCGTGAGCTCATAGGAACCAAACTGAAATCAAAATATGTGAATATATAGTACGTATGATTTAGATCAGATATAAAGTTTGCATATTCCGAACGAAAGATGGAATGTGTAAGTTTTAAGTGTATCTCATCTTATTTCGAAATCTAAGAGCAAAAGATGGAACGGACTAGGCATACATTTTCCCACCAAGGTGTGGCAAATTCGAATCAGAATCAAGAACAGTTGGCAGAAAATCAATACACTTCCATCGTCCCGCATCCACAACCTCAAGACATTTCCAATGAAAGAGCGGATTCAATTTGTCAAACAAGCAGGAGTCCATCTACAATTATCAAAAATCAACAGTTTCTTTTACGGCGTGACTCATATACAGAACCAAGTTCCAATATCGTTTCTTTGGAACAAGATTTACCACTTGATCTTAGTAAAAAAATTGCTCATTGCCTTGATAAATATTCCAGAGAACAAAAATCTCAACTGGAAAATCATTCACTTGACCCAGGAGAGAAGTCCAGTGAACAAGTGACTGATTATTCACGAATTCGAAACCAATTAGAAAATTCGTCTTCAAATAAGCCAAGAAAACTAGGAGCAAATCTTACGGTTAGACAGAAGAAGAAATGTCTGAAATATGTGCGATCTCAACAAAGTCAGAAAAATTTTGGGAAGTTATTGAATAAACAGCAAACTAAACGTCAGCCTTATTTAGGACAAACACACAAAACTTTCTCATCATCTGTCCATGAATCTAACACAACTGTTCCTAGACTTCCTCGCAAGTCCATAAAGCGACCCTTTGGTACCCTCATGGAAGAGGAATCACATCCGAAGAGGAGCTGTGCAGTATCGAGTGGATCGATGCCATTCGTATCTAACGAAACCATACTTCAGCCATCGACTTCAGCTTATTCAAGCCCAATGATAACTGCCGACAGACACAATTCACCTTCTTTAGGTAAATATATTATGTTGTTTTAGCTTTTTGTTTAAGAATTTCGAGTAATAATCTAAAGCAGAATTTAGAGAAGACAGAACAACCTTAAAGTGTGTGATTATTTTTATTAATGAAAGATTGGTTGGGTATGGTTTGTTTGGTATTAACGTCTCCTTTTCAACTGCCATGGTCATTTCAGGACGGCGTTATAGGGGCCGCAAATTTTTGCCTCGCAAGGGTTCTTTAACGTGCAGCCGGCAAACGACTACACGGGACCAACGGTTTTACTTCCCTTCTGAAGGAAGTGTGTGATCTCAGGTTTTTCCCCCCTGAAAAAATCCTCCGCGTCCTCGGGCATCAGAGGCGATCACGCAACCATTGAGCCACCGAGGCCGATATTAATGAAAGAAGAAGCTGGTCTGAAAATGCAATACAGTAGATTTTTATAGCCGATGCGTTTCGGTAAGAATACCATCACCCGGGCAAAAAGACTACACGGCATTCCTGTCTATTATTTTTGTTTCTCTATGTATTGGATAAACACATTCTTTTCTCTTAATTAGAAGGCGATCAAGGATGATTGTTTAGGAGATACGTTAATGCATGATATTCATAAAAGAATTATGCCTTACCAGTACTTAATAACTTTTCAACGTAAAAACACAGTCATGTATAAGTTGTTGCAAAAGTTTCTTCCGGTTCTAGAACCCGTCCCAAGAAGGGCTCATTTTCCGAGGGGGATGTTCATATGTTTTCAAACAAATTATTGCATTCGATTCCTGAATATCTTTGCTATATTACATCCAAGAATCAACTTTCTGACTATACATCTGTGAGTGCCATCAACGGTCTGAAATGGACCTTTCACGCGAACATATTCGAGCAATAATCTTCTATGAGTATTCTGGAATGATCAGTGCTGCAAAATGTCACCGAAACATTTGCCAACGATTAGGTGATGGCACTGTTAGTTTACGTATAATAGAAGAATGATATCGCCGGTTCAGACGCGGAGATAGCACTCTTCAAGATGCACCTCTTTGGTCGGCCAATCATGATTTCAGATGGTGATCTACGCCAAGCAATTGATGAAGATCACAAAGTAACAACGAGGGAACTCGCAGAACAGTTCAAGGTTTACTTTTCAACCATTGCCCGGCATCTGCATGAGCTGAATCTGTCATTCAAGGTCAATCTTTTTTGTGTTGGAATAAAAATCCGGAAAAAACTTTTGCAACAACCTGATATAATTTTCAGCATGTCACAAAAATCGTTCAAAAATTTTATCTGATACCGTATATTCGTATATTCCAGAAACTACTAAGGAGCCGCTGGTCTCGACAGAACAAAAGACGGTATATCCTCTTATCAAAATAGAGAATGCGATAATTTGTTTGTGGCTTGTCAAGAACAAAATCACCGAACTGTTCAGAGGAGCTGCGGCTTATGGCAAATAACAACCGGACAAAAGGTCGATTAATACATGACTGAAAATTTTTTTTTGAGACTGGCGCCCTTAGTCTCGAATTTTTCTTGTTAACAATTCACAACAGTTAGCAGGGTCAAGTGGTACAAACTCGAACGATTAAACAAAATTAGTATTTTCTAAAATTAACTCATGTGCTTTTCGTTCTCTTCATATGTATTGTAAATCATCCCAGTAGAGGTTGAGAGCAAAGGTATGAATTGTGAGGTGCTGCGCACGATTTTATTTTTTGATACTAGTTTGTGCTCAGTATACCAGATTGATCGTGAGTGAATTACCGTTTGTATACTTTATTTAACTCGATCAGACTCATGGAGGAAAGAGACTCGCTGAGTTTGTTTTAAGTCGTCGCAGGATACGTATAATCGTTGAGCATATGTTGTCTAGTGCATAAAGGTTTAGACTTAAGTCATAGTTGAGCACGTGGATAGCACATCCCAAGCGTATACCTGTTACACTATTTTCATTCAGAAGGGACAGATCCAGTCTAATCTGCCTTGACTCTCAGTAAAAGTACCTGATTTTGCAACCGATCAACATCCAGTAAGCTCCGTTCCTACGGAGCAGGTAAAAACCTTTTTGTACCCGACTGCACATTGTACACTTGAACAAAATAGATCAATGTAAGAACGGCAATGAAAAAATATAATTTACAGCACACATTATGAGCTCGTAAAATGATGGGGGGAGGGGTGCAAGCAAAAGCATAACGGTTTGGTTTCTATAGATACAGTCTAACCAATTCAGTGAGCTCGATAAAAAAATTGGTTCTGCACGCCATCTGGCATCCTGTCACATATTACAAATTTAAACGGCGCCGATTGCCTTGAGATGACAACTTTACTATTCACACCTTTGGGTTGAGAGGTAGGTGTGCACAAAGTGAAATTAGCTGACGAATTTGCTATTGTCTTGTGCATAGAGCTTGTGAGTAGAGCATGTGACGACAGTTGATTGGTCCTTGTTGAATAATCTCGATTCCAGACGATGAGCAATGTCGAAAATCATTTTTGTATTATGTACACCCAATTCCATAAGCGTTTTCACTTTGATGGATCATTTTCGGCGTCCTTGCAATACATCAAAACCAGTGAAATTGGAACTCGACTTTTTGCCTGAACCGATTAATTTCACTGGTTTAATGTATTGCAAGGACGACGAACATGATTTATCAAAGTGAAAACGCTTATCTAATAGGGTGTAAGTTTTCTCAACAGCAGCGTTTGTTGTATAGTTTGAACTGCAGAATACCAATCGTGTGAGTTAAAAGAAGTACTGAGATGACATACGTGAGCTTGATTGAAACACGAAAAATTCAAGATTAGGGGTCTGTATCGTCATTGAGAAAGGAAGCACATCAGACGAGACCATAAAAGAAATTAGAAATCTTTGAAGCTCGTCGAAATCTTTGGACTGGTGTAATGTCAGCTACAAGTTCACGGTTTATTGTTCATAAGTTCCTTCAGAAAAGACTGAAATTAAATCCTGCAAGGGGAAAATTGTACAGGTTCTGCAGCCAAAGCATGTTCTTCATTTTCACTAAAAAAGTTTTCATCCAGGCATTAATTAACTGTTCAACTGTTCAACTTTATATTCTCTGTATTCTCTGAACAATGATCGGTGATTTTGTTTGGGCAAGCAATGCCAGACACTAAATATTTATTCTGTCAATGCCAGTGCCTTCTATGAGCAATTTCTAAAAGAAACGAATAGATCAGATAAGTCTTAACCAATTTCTTTGTAACATATTGAAAACAATATGTGATACTACGTTCACAACTTTATTAAATATTGTTATCGAAGGATATCTTCTATGGACATCTTCTATATCTTTAATTTAAAATTTGAACATAAAATTAGAGTTTGTTTGATGTTTATGAAGTATGATTCAAATTTTATGTTCTTTAGCAATTTCGAACATCAATTGAGCGATGAACAAAAACCACACATGTACAATAATTTATGGATTCGTGGTTTCTGTTCATCCCAAAAATGTTCGTTGTGTCCACAGTTTCTTGGCGGATTTTTCTTCTAGAATTTCAAACATTTAAAGTCATGTTTTACTCTAAAAAGAAATAAAGGGCTTTTTTTGATACATGTCGGCAACGGATCTTAGACATAATTACCATCATTGTTGAAGAAACTTAACAATATTATTAAATTTCGACAATCGAGCAGTGTAGTGAAACGTTATTCGAGTGGCACTTGAAGCTAAGCTTCCGTAATCTCACCCTTCCTAAATAAATGCCAAGGGAATTACACTGAAGTAGTTAAGAAGCGTGATGAACCCATAAAGGTCATCCATAATATGAAGGAGAAAATACCCCCTCTTGGTTGGAGGTGATTTTGATTGACGACTGTCTAGACTAGAAGCAGACCACTAATATTAGATAAAACACGATCTATGAAGTCCAGTAATCTGGAAATAAGACATTATCAATGTCTTCAAAAATAATATCAAGTATATATGCCTTGGATCACGATATCTCTTTCTACGCATAGGATGATTTAAAATGCCCGAGACTAGCTCGTTGCTATGATTTTCTATATTGGGCAGCATGGGTTCCATGAGCCCTTGAACGTATTTGCCAATATGAGTCATGTTGAAGTCATTGTAAATGGAGGAATTGCGAACAATTCTCCGAACTTTTTGCGCAATAGTTCTAAGGATAACGTTTTGGAACGTTTGCAGTTCTTTCCACCTAGTCTTACATATTGGGCCCAGACGGGCATACCATACGTCAAGATGGTCCGAACAATGACCTTATAGAGTAGGAGTTTATTATCAATGTTTAGAGCACTATTCCGGCCCAGCAGAGCAATCAAGCTAAACTTGGCTCTCCTGGCCTTATTCAACGCATAAGTTGCGTGGGGAGTTCAAGTAAGTTTAGGGTCAATAACAACACCAAGATATTTATAAGTTTCAACCCAGTCCAGTTTTTTGCCATATAGTGTTAGAGAATCTAATGATGTCTTTCTGCTCTTGGAGACAAACATCGCCTTGCATTTGTCTACATTCAATTTTAGCCTCCACTTGCTAAACCAGCTTTCACACTCCTTTAGAGCCTTCTGTAGCCGCGAGACTACTACGGCTGGTTGACGAGCACAGGTCAGTATAGCAGCGTCATCTGCGTAAAAAAAGAGCTTACATTTGGAAGGATTTGGAAAGTCTCGCATAAAGTAATTGAATAATACCGGCCCCAGGACTGAACCCTGTGAGACACCAGCTTTTACTTCATACATAGGAGATAGACTATCTCCAACTCTGGCCTGAAAGAACCGGTTGGAGAAAAACGAGTGTATCAGAGTAATTATATCTTGAGGAAATCCATCCATAATCATTTTAAAAATAAGACCATCGTGCCAGACTTGGTCGAAGGCTTTGTGTACATCGAGGAAAACGACCCCACAATACTTAGAGAGATTAAGGGGCTCATTGATATCCGCTGCGAGCCTCCATGTTTGGAGTTGGCAAGAATGGTTTATGCGAAAGCCAAATTGTTCATCGCGGATGAGATCGTTGGCATCACAGTACTCAATGAATCTCTTGAGAATTGTTTTTTCCAGGATTTTGGAGATTGTTGGTAACAAGCTGATGGGCCTGTAGCTAACAGGATTTGCAGGATTTTGTCCTGGCTTAGGAATGCTTAAGACAACTGATTGCTTCCAAGCATCCGGAAAGTAAGTGTTCTTCTAGCAGTCGTTAATCACTTTTGCAATATCTTGAATTGTATTTTGAGGTAAATTTTTCAAAGCACTGTTCTTAATAGAGTCTTTACCTGGAGCTTTTCTCGTTTTAAAATTTTTAATGATGCTTTGGACTTCATTTATATCAATGCTATATTTTGGGAATTCATTGCCGTGAATATTATAGAAGCCGGTTATGCAGGATTTTACTTTCTCAGACATATCAAGTCCTATTTGCTGACCATCAGTAGGCGTGACAAACTGTTCTGAAAGTGAATTTGCAATAAGCTGCGCTTTATCATCATCATTCGTGATGAATTTGCCATTTTCGGCTAACAGGGGTGGGATATTAATGGCTTTCTTGTTTTGCAAGAAACGAACCATGCACCAAATAGAGTTATCGTGGGTCGACAGACTCTTAACTTTATCGCTCCACCTATCATTACGAAGTGCTTTTACCTCCTCGTGAACTCTTCTAGTGAACCTATATACTTGGTCTTAAGCCATGAATCACGAGTCCGGTACCATTGCCTTCTAATCTTATTCGTTTGCTCAATTAATTGTTTGATTTCTGGGGTGAGATCAAGGTGATCAGCTCGCTTCAACTCTAAGGGTGAAGCACTAGAGTCAATAGCTGCATTTATACGTTTAGTAAGCCTTTTCACATTGGTATCTATATCGCTCGTACTATGTACGTTATTTAGTGGGTCGTCATCATTTTTGAGAATTTCTCTAAAAAACTTCCAGTCTTGTTTGAGCCTTAGTTCTTCTTTGACGTCAATGTTTACGTTGTCAAAATTTAGTGCAACTGGTTTATGGTCTGAGGATAGATCATTGACAGTATAGATACTGAATGATTTGTAGAAGCCCTTCAACAACACAATATCAAGCACATCGCTTGAAGGAGAATGATCACAATAATATTTATCATCCACAGGGCCTACCGCAATAATATCAGATTGCCTTTGCACGTAGCCATACAAAAGGACACCGTTTTGGTTATGGCATCTTGAATTCCAGTGCGAGTGCTTAGCGTTCAGGTCTCCCGCCATAATAACGGGAATATTCCCAGAAAACAGCTCGTCAAGCTCATTGGCATCGAATTTATGCTTGGCGCATTATATAGAGCCACTAGTTTCACCTCTCCCAGTGTGGCATCAGTAAAGATAGCAGAGGCAGCTTCCATTCCAATATAGTCTCGGCTTGGTTCCTCCCGATGATGAATGCCTTTCTTAATAATAATTGCTGACCCACCTGACGGGGACTTTACTGTAGTGGGAAGAATTCTGTCTTTACGATAGACACAGTAACCAGGCAGCCTGAAGTCGCGGTCTGGCTTTAAGTGTGTCTCACATAGAAATGCTATGTCTATATCCCATTGGGTTAGGAAGTTGTAAAACTCAATATGCCTCCGGGCGACCCCCTGGCGTTCCATATTACGCAACGAAGTTTACCTAGATTTGTAATAGAATAGCATCGATCAGCCATACTGTCAGTGTTTATTCGTAAGTATTCCACTCATCAGTGGCATTTTCTTGCCCAGTTCGTTTAACAAATTGCATACACTGCCAATTTGTTTATACATTAGTTGAAAATCATTCACGTTAATGCTCTTATCTTGTTTGGAGACCATAGAGGCATAGGAAATCTCCGGGGACACTTTAGCACTTTGCACTCTCCTGACTTGCGGATATTGAGGACATTTTGTGTAACTGGAGGTGTGTTGTCCATTACATCGAATACATTTTGGGGGATCTTGTCCTTTTACATTTGGGCAGTCTTTTGACTGATGATCTTTAGCGCATTTGTTACAGCGAGGGGCTTCAGTACACCCTAGAGATATATGACCAAATCTTAAGCAATTAAAGCATTGTAATGGTCTCTTATTTCCACGGAAGATTTCGATGGATACAGCTACGGGTCCTATGCGAGTAACATTTCTTCGAGTCTTGTTGTGCTCTGTATTCGCTAACAGAACCAGAATCATGGGCATATCAATGGATCCTTTAGGTTTTTTAAGTCTAATCACTTTCTCAGGAAAATAATTGACCTTTTTTAGGTCTTCCTTAAAATCGTTAAGTTCATAGGTCACGTCTACATTTCGTATAACGTATTTGAGGACTTTTTCCGATTTAAGTTGATGATGATCTTTAGCACGTTATCAGCCCTAATGCCAGACACCAATTTACTATGCGTTTCCTCATCATGACACCGTATTTTGATCGTCTCTGCTCTGCCTGTGTGTACAGTAATTTGGTTAATCGCCACATGCTTTTGAATCTCGCCCAGGATTTGCTTGATTGGCTGACCGTGAGTACGTATTATGATTGGCGGAATATAGGAGCTGCTCTTAGTATTTGGCTTTTCAACATTTTTTCGCTGTTCGGACTTGCTTTCTCGAAAAGCAACAGCGATTGTATCATTTATATCAACAACGTCCTTGATGTTGTCAATTTGCAACGCTTTTTTAGCCTTTTTGGATTTTGCAGGTATCCATTTATCCGTATCATTGTATAGCCGTTTGCGATTTGTACTAATCGGGTCTTTGCCATCGTTATCATTACTCCCTAAGTCGGAAGGGATAATTTCCATAGGCTGAGGATTCACACTCTCTATTCACAATCCTCAGCCTATGGAAATTATCCCTTCCAGCTTAGGGAGTAATGATAACGATGGCATCTGATGGCGTGTGTCTTAGACGCATCTAATCATCGATCGCTTTAATGTGGCAGATCTGCTCAGAATCAGTGTTCTTTAGGTACACACCATACCATGAGTTGTTACTCCCGTTGCCCAGTCGCGCGGTCCGAGTATCATCTCAATCGTACGCACAATTACGGGGCTTAGGGTATAATAATGTCGGTTTCTCCTAGCTTATCTGAATTATTAAACTTTTGCATATTTGTCATTTATAAATAACCTACCTGATGATTGGCGTTGCAATACCCAATTAGCGGAATTGGTAGAACATGGGGTTTTTTTTATTTTTATTTTTATTCAAAGCAGAAAAATGCGAAAACCTACAAAAGGCTGATCTTATTTAAAACTTATTATTGAAAAGTAATAGTGCGTAGAACGGGTAAATGTAATTATAATATCGGTGAGATAAGGGTTCATAATATTGTTCCTATCAACGAAATTGGTAGTAACTTTACAGTATAACATAGGGACGACAGAGATTCCAACTAGTTTCGCCTTTTATTCCCGGCTTTATCAAGGATAACACAACAAGAGGCTCGTAGGCCTTATATACAGAAACAAGGTACATAGTATGCAAAGAGATTGGAGGATGGAAATAGAAAGTGAACCAATCAAGAAAATAGGAAAACCAATAACAGAAATTACTATATGAAACCAAGAACAGAAAATACTAATGAAACCAATAACAAAAATTATTATAGGAAACAAAACAAAATGATAAAAGAGGAAAGCAAAGAAATCGCGGACCGAAAAGAGAGCATATCTTTTTGTCAGAATACAAGAAGATTTACAAAAGAGAATGAAAGTAAAATTATATAAAAATATCTGAAAATAAATAAATTATACAAGGTCGGAGACAGAGTTAAGTATGGCATAGACATCAAAATCCGTTTGGCAATTGAGGAGGAGGCCAGGAGTTGATCTCTTGGCTTTAAATATCTCTATTGACTCAAGGGTCGCAGTCTTGAACGGGTCGTTGGATTTGTGTAAGATGGACATCACTTCATCTTGGGTTTTCAAAGTATGTCCGGAATCGGTAAGATGGTTGGCGTAGTTGGAATTACGATCTTGTTTTTCGTAGGAGTTGACGTGTTCCTTGAAACGTTTTGAAATTACGGGTCGATAAGCCTATGTAAAATTTATCGCAGAAGGCGCAGTTCAGGCGATAAACTCCGGATCGGGCGAAATCGTCAGATGCAGGTAGGGTAGATGGGCGCAAGGTACGAAGAAAAGGGGTAGGGGGACGAAAAGAAACTTGGAGGCCAAGAGAAGAGAGGAAATTGGAGAGGCGGGAGAAATGGGGGCCGAGGAATAATAGAGAAACCAACTTCTTACGTTGGCTTATATCAGGAGGGGGGGGGGACTCGGGTTGAGGAAGGCACGTCTACGTCTTTGGAGGGTACGGGAGAAAGTAGAGGACGAGAAGCCGTTCATACGGGCGAGGGTGTGGATGATACGGAGTTCGGAGTTGCGGGAAGGGGGGGTGAGGGGTAACTTCAGGGCACGGTCAATAAAGAAGCGTAGGGAAGCGTGTTTGTGGACGGGGGGGTGTGAGGAAGAACAGTGGATTAGATTAGACGATGTGGTAGGCTTACGAAATACAGAGAACGAGAAACGGTTAATTTGGAGGTTGTTAGTAATGAGGATGTCGGGATGGAATTGTTAACTTCTGTTTCGTAGGTAAATTGGATATGGGGAGAGAAGGAATTAAAAGTGTCAGCGATGTCAGTGGGGGAGGAGGAACGAGAATCGTAAATAATAAGGATGTCATTCACATATCGGAAATAAGAAATGATAGTGGCGTTAGCAAGGAGGGGGGTGACAAAGGTTAGTTCGAGGTCTTGTAGGAAGACTTCAGATAAGAATCTGCTAAGTGGAAAGCCCATACCCAATCCAGTAGGTTGAGAATAGAATGTGTTATTAAAGGAAAAGTAGTTTTGTGAGGAAGTGATAGACAGGATGGATAAAAGGTCGATGGCATCAGGTTTAGGGAGAGAAGAATTACGTAGGAGGCGTTTGAGGATTTTTAAAGAGATGGAGACTGGGATATTAGTGTATAAGTTAGTGATGTCAAGGGACATAAGGGACAGGTGTTCGTTAGTAGGAAATGAGGAAAGGGATTCAGCAAGGGTTAGGGAGTGTTAACCTCTCCACATTTTTCTTTAACCTTAAACTCCTTCCTAACACCTACAATGTCCGGAACTCCCTAACCCTTGCTGAACCGACCGTGATAGCGCGGTTGTAGAACAGGGCTTATTACTACATGTAATGCCCTGGGGCTTATCTGCTTATGTATATGAAGATTTGGGAGTGGTATATCATTGCAATACCTAGCCAATAATTACCAGGTAGCTTTATTTCTCAAAGTTCAAGTTACTTTTTACTTCAATGAGATTAAGGGCCATGAGGTCATATCTGATGCCTAATATTTCTTTATGTCCTATAGGTTATAAGTCAACCTGTTACTAAACGCTTTGTCGTCGCCGTTTTCTGTTATTACGGTGGCAAGATTCCAGGATACCGTATGTGAAACAGTCTGATGAAAGGAGCAGACCTTCCATTACGTTACCCTGGTCCAAGCAAGTGCCCGTGTTGGCTTTATCTTTTATTTTTGTGCGAAAGCGGTAAGCCAGCTTACAATTTCCTTGCCGGCTTTCTCGAGGGTCTTAATTATCCCTCTTTTAATTAAATCTGTATGGAGGATATTTCCTCCATCTCCTTGCTAGAGAGATTAGTTATCTCTATATATATATATATATATTTGGAAAAGGGAGTTAACTTATGTTACTGAGTTAGGTTATTGGTTAAAGCGTTCTTTATCCATAATTATATAATTTATTATTTTGTACCATCCCTTCGGGTCCTGACTGTAACCCAGAAGGGTTCTATCCCTTTCTCCGATCAGCTACGCTTTACGCTAGCTTTATTAGTGTACAGCACAATTATATTTGATTAAACCGTCTTTTATTTTTCCTACTATTACAACTGTGTCCCGTGTCAAGTGTTTACCTTCACTGATCAGGTTTGAACGTGACAGCCATACTTAACTCTGTCTCCGACCTAGTATAATTTATTTATTTTCAAATATTTTTATATAATTTTATTTTCATTCTCTTTTGTAAATCTTCTTGTATTCTGACAAAAAGATATGCTCTCTTTTCGGTCCGCGATTTGTTTGCTTTCCTCTTTTATCATTTTGTTTTGTTTCCTATAATAATTTTTGTTATTGGTTTCATTAGTATTTTCTGTTCTTGGTTTCATATAGTAATTTCTGTTATTGGTTTTCCTATTTTCTTGATTGGTTCACTTTCTATTTCCATCCTCCAATCTCTTTGCATGCTATGTACCTTGTTTCTGTATATAAGGCCTGCGAGCCTCTTGTTGTGTTATCAGAAGAAAGGTCAGAAGAAAGGTCATCAATCGTGAAGACATTGTATGGTTTGAAGAAACCCTTCAAGAGCGATATGTCCAAAACGTCACTACTAGGGGAGTGGTCGCAGTAGTAGGTGTCCTCCACAGGTCCAGCAGCGATGATATCATCTCTACCTTGTATGTACCTATAGAGAATCATGCCGTTGTAATTCTGCGTTCTGGAGTTCCAGCTTGGATGCTTGGCATTTAGGTCACCAGCCAGGACGACTGGAGTGTCACCACTGAAGAGATCATCAAGCTCGCAAATGTCAAGATAATGTTTAGGTGAATTGTAGAGCGCTACGAACTTCACTTCACCACAGGAGACGTCATTGATAATGATGGAGGCTGATTCCATACCTGCATAAGACTTGAATACTAATTCTTGGTGTTGAATTACCCTCCTAATGATGATCGCAGCGCCCCCAGACGCACATCTTGCAGCATTTGAAGCCATTCGATCCTTACAGTACACACAATAGCCAGGTAGCTTGCAGTCTTGGCTTGGTTTGAGGTGAGTTTCACAGAGGAAAGCCACGTCGATTTCTTGATTTATCAGAAAGTTGTGAAACTCGATAGGCTTTCGGAGAATGCCCCTAGCGTTCCATATCACGCACCGAAGTTCACCTTTGTTGATTACAGTATAACGTTGTGCAGCCATACTAAAATTAGTTGGTCGTAAGGAGCCCACTCAACTGTGGGTAACTTTTGCCTAGATTAGAAAACAGATTAAAGATACGTCCTAATTGTTTATACATACCTGGTAGGTCGTTGATGTTGAGGCCTTTATCTTCCGGCGTAGACACAGCAGCAGCATAGGATTTGCCTGCTGTCACTTTAGAACTAGACATCCTTTGAACATGGGGGTACTTTGGACATTTCGTGTAGCATGATGTGTGCTGTCCACCACATCTGATGCACTTTGGGGGGTCTTGTCCTTGGATCTTGGGGCAATCTCTTGACTGGTGCCCCTCAGCACATGGATCTTCCGTGCAGCCCATGGATACGTGTCCGAAGCGCAGGCAGTTGTAACACTGTAGTGGCTTCTTGTTCCCTCGAAAGGCCTCCACTGAAACTGCCAGCGGCCCAATACGTGTTATGTTTTTCAATGACTGGTTGTGTTCGGTGTTCTGACCACAAGCCTGTGGCGTTGAACTTTGACAATGTTGACATAAATTTCCGAGAGGAACTTGTACATCATCAAGACTGGAAGCTCTACAAAGATATTCTTAAGGACTATGGCTACCATCCCGACGTTGCTTACTGTACAGAGGACATCGATCAACTTGTTGATGACATCACCAGATGTATTAACAGTGCCATAGAAGCTAGTAAGTATCCATCAGAGAATAAACCTTCTCATCGTATCCAACTCTCTCCTGGAATCCAACGCCTAATTGCTGAAAGAAACAGGACCCGTAGACTTTGGCAACGCTATCGTGAACCTTGGCTCAAAACCAAGTACAACAGGTTAGTGCGAAGAGTTCAAGAGGAGATAAAAGAGCTTCGCGACGCTAGATGGAATGAAAAACTCAAAAGCTTGTCGGCTCGCGACAATTCTATTTGGAGTATGGTTAGAGCTTTACAGAAGAAGAAGAATGTTATGCTTCCGCCACTCCGTACACCACAAGGTAACTATGTGCAAACTGATCAGGACAAAGCCCAAGTCATTGCAGATTCACTGGAAATGCAGTTTGTTACTCCTACCAACGATAAGCCCGAGAGCCAAATCATGTCTCAGCGTGTGGAAGAAGGTATTTTCAACTTTGATGAAGTCCCGCAGCATTTTACGAAGTACAACATCGAGGCTGGAGAGATCGCCAACATCATAAGTAAACTGAAAAAGAAGAAGGCTCCAGGAAAAGACAAGGTGAGTAATAACGCCCTTATGAATTTCCCAAAGAACTTTATTGAATTTCTCACCAATATCATTAGCGACTGCTGGAAATTTTCTTACTTCCCTGTGGCTTGGAAGAAATCTATTGTGTTGAGTATCCCAAAGCAGGGGCAAAATCCTGCAATTCCCGCGAGCTACCGACCTATTAGCTTGCTACCCTCGATGTCCAAGGTGTTGGAGAGAACGATCCTTGTCAGATTCCAAGATCACTGTCTAGCAAATGACCTTTTACGGGAAGAGCAGTTTGGCTTTCGTGCTGCCCACTCTTGTCCGATGCAGATATGGAGGCTCGTTGAAGACCTGAGCACCCCCCCTGAACCTATCCAGGTACTGTGGGGTGGTATTTCTCGATATCAGTAAAGCTTTTGTCCAAGTGTGGCATGAGGGCCTTGTCTACAAAATGATCAGAGACGGGTTCTCTGCCGATTTGATTTTGATGGTGAAATCCTTTTTTGACGGCAGATCCTATCAAGCCAAGGTTGGAGAAAATCTTTCCACACCCCGTGTTGTAAAGGCCGGTGTTCCTCAGGGTTCTGTCCTCGGGCCTATGCTATTTAATTACTTTGTACATGATTTCCCAAAATCCGATAATTGTAATCTGTATTTTTATGCTGATGACACTGCCATTATGACATGGGAACACCAGCCGGCTCACGTTATCACTCGGCTGCAGTGCGCCTTGAAGCAGTTCGAAGACTGGTTTAACTGCTGGAAGTTGAACCTTAACGTCGGAAAGTGCAAGGCTTTGTACCTCAATAGGAAGCTGAAGCATCCCCCAGATTCTCTTGTTCTGTTCAATAAGAAACTGGACTGGGTGGACAACTACAAGTACCTGGGAGTTATCATTGACTCAAGACTCTCATGGAACCAGCAGATGTTTTATGCTCTGAACAAAGCGAAGAGGGCTAAGTACAGTATCATAGCTCTTATGGGTCGCAACAGCGCCCTCAGCATTGACAACAAGCTTCTTCCGTACAAATCGATTATCCGGACCATACTCCTCTATGGCATGCCTGCGTGGGCGACTATCTGTAAAAGCAGATGGAGTGAACTACAGTCATTCCAGAATGTTACCCTGAGGACCATTGCCCAGCTGGACAGAAGGACGGTGAAAAACCAATCCATCCACTTGGATTTAAACATGGCCCATATCGGAATGTTTATACAGGATCTCCTTTTGATTATGATACAGAAGATGAAGACTCACGACAATAAGCTTGTGAAAGGAATACTGGAGAACTCAATGAATATGAACTGGCATACGAAGTATCGTAAACCGAGGCACGTTCTTGACATCAATTTTGAAGATATTAGCAACGTCTCTTTCCCAGACTACTGAAAGATGTGATAATCTTCTTTCTCCTTGTGTTTTTTAATTTCGTTTGTATTTTGTTTCTGACAATCGTCAATCTTATTTTCTTTTTTGTATAATATGGAAGACCGCTTGGGTTGGTTAGGCTTCTTGACTACCTCAGTGTATTTCATTTGGAGTTTATTCTGGTTAGATGAGCTTTGTGAAAGCACTGCTTTCGTCCCATCCTAACGAATGTACACTTCACTGTTCGATTGTCGATTGTTGTGTTATCCTTGATAAAGCCGGGAATAAAAGGCGAAACTAGTTGGAATCTCGGTCGTCCCTATGTTATACTGTAAAGTTACTACCAATTTCGTAATTATAATAAATTTGTCTTACGAAATGGTGCCTATACTGAACAATTATTGTTCCAGACACATTCAAAAGGTTTTAATCTTGCATAATTAATATTGGGTTGTTTCATAAGTATTGGTCGATTTCGCTTAGGCTACTTTGCATGAGCTCTATGGTGCATAATATTATACCAGAAATTACGACAACACCTACAAAATAGGTAAGACTGATGTAGAAGTTTCTCCAGTAGTTAATTGTGTAGCGGTACAGACATTAATGTCACAGAGCAGCATAATACCAGATTAATAATTTTGCACGAATACACACTTGGACGATATGTGCGGGAAACCGTTGCTAATGTTAATGGAGCATGGGGTGCGTTCACGACGAGTGACAGAACTGTCCGTAGATTATCTGCGAAATATGGCCCTGGTGATATGGATATTAATCTTAAGCCAATAGACGGACGTCCGGAAAAATGCGATACCGTACAGTTACGGCAGGAAATGAAAAAAAAAACGACTTCCACTGTACGTGAGCTGTCCAACGAGATTACTGTATCACGGGCAACCGTAATCCGACACCTGACAAAAATGGGCAAGACAAAAAAGCTTGACACTTGGGTTTCACATGTATATCTTTGAGCCAGTCAGACGGAAAATTGTGGATGACTGGTTCTTTATGACGATATGACGAAATATTTACGTTTAGGCGAAAGCGATCTGAGTTTCGTTTCTTGGTCTTTTTATTCCATAGGAAGGGACATAATAGTGCTTAATCCACACTCAATAGTGCGATATCAGTTTACTGCCTGTTGCCTTATGTGGAAGTTTTTTTCTAACAGTTATGCCCACGTAGGATTAATCGCCAATAAAGTACTACTAGTCTTTAGATCTTAGTAGTGGAGTTTTGTTGAGATTGAAAGAGTTGCTTCCGCCTATTGTACTTGAATTATAATATCCATTATCTTTCCAAAATTAGGTTAGGTGTTGCTGCGGATTAGAAGTAAATGTTTCACACTATATTGTCTAAAAATCTTATGTGGATAATGCAGATGATTAACTTAAAAATAAAATA
This sequence comes from Rhysida immarginata, assembly GCA_023313115.1. Taxonomy (NCBI): domain Eukaryota; kingdom Metazoa; phylum Arthropoda; class Chilopoda; order Scolopendromorpha; family Scolopendridae; genus Rhysida; species Rhysida immarginata. The sequence goes on from JAHWFO010013757.1 coordinate 58,494, forward strand.
AAACTCTTTATCCACAACGTTGAAAAAAGAGTGGAAAAAGAGTTGTGGAAAAAGAGTTTAATTTTATTCTTAAGTTAATCGTTTCACACTATGTTTCAAGCTATGTTATGGTGCTTGGGGAAAGATTTATGAAGCTACATGTTAGAATACTACATTGCTTAATTATTAAGGGAAATAGAACCACTATCACGAATAAAAGTAATGTACATGATGAGTCAAAAGTCTCCCCCCCCCTCCCATACAATTCCAAAACGAGTGGGGATGCAACAGATCTGTTGCAGGCAACATATAGGAAGTTAGGTAGGGGCTAAACAATGGTGGTGTCAAATTTGACCTCTGATCTCTTTAAGGGTTCAAATCATAACATGTAAGACACAACAAAATGGCAATGGAAAACTTGTAGAACTCACCATGTTTACCCCTAAATCACCATTTTTACATTATTTATTTATTTTTACATAACTTTATTTATTTAGTTATTTACATATAACATAAGTTTATTTCTTTATTTCAAAATTAGAAAAAGTATATCCAATTTGGTTACCATCTGAAGCAATACATAACTGAAATCTTAATACAGTGGTCGCCGCTTAATATGGCCACCTCGGGACCATGATTAAGTGGCCATATTAACTGATGAATGTTTTAAGCGAGGTTACCAAAAGTACTTATTTTTTATCCAATAAATCGAGCATGTGTTTGTATTTACATATAGACAAGCTTGTTTGCTTAAATAATCATTTATACACGTGGAGATTTTGATTTTCCAATGATGAGGGGTTTTTCTCTCTCTTCCAAGTTGCAATAAACAAGGCAGTGATGCGATCTTTAGCCGTTTTAAATCTTTTCCCACGTTAGCTATATAGGTACTATCCGGTAAGGCTCTGAAATAAATTCCCGTCTCGTCGGCGTTGCAAATGCGTGAAGGCGGGAATTTCAACAGAAGATCTTTAATTTTTTCTTCCTTCAACTGGGTTGCAATGTACAGGTCTGTCCAATGTCGAGCACCTATCTCCGAAACTAATGGAAGAACACAAGCCTAAATTGGAACGATTAACGGGCTATGTGCTCCCAGTAAACCATCCAGGTTTGATGGACATAGGTCGCATAGGATTCGAGTTGCCAACAAAAGTTGGCAGCAGCCTCTCCATGAAGTTTCTTGAAGCTTAGCCCATTGCGTTTTTCCAGCGATGAAACCAGCCTTCAGTTGCCTTAAAGCCCGTGTGGCCTAATGTCTCTGCAATTTCATGAGCCTTTTGACATAACAGAGGACTGTTCACTGGAGCATTTCTGTTTCTAACATTGAAACCAACTTAAAAGATCTTCTTCAACTTGAGCATCTTTTCCATTTCGCTTACGCTTCCTGCTTGTCCCTTCACGGGCAGCTTTCCCTCTCAGTTCTTCTTTTTTATCATTGTTCTTAGCAGTGCTCGCGAAATTTTCAAACGTTCAGCAGCTTCACTCCATTGAATGAAACTGCTTCAAAAGGTCAACTTTTTCACTTGCTGTTAAATCACAACTTTTTCTCTTCTGAGCCATTTCTCTTCACCTAACCTAATCAGTGTTGCCAACTCAAATTTCAGGAAACAATTTCGCCTAATAAACATTCTAAAAGAAACAATTTCAAAGGAAACAAGGAATTTAGTGCAAATTCAAAGACATCATATAACAATTTATACACGCTACTGTATAAAAAAAAGATAAAAAAAAATCGGTTACTTACTTTTGCTGCGCAAGCCCGGTGTCTTCACAAAAGAATGCCGTGTTCTTAATTCCATTCACACGTACAGAGTTTATACAGGGTATTCTTGAATAACGTGTACAAACTTGGGGGGGGGGGGGAGTGATAGAGGGATCAAATCTAAGCAACATTTCCCTGTTTCATTTTTTTTCTCTGCGGCATTCTTTTTAAGATAAAAATGTTGGACGTCGCGTAGACGTAATATGCCACTCAACCCGTGCTTCTGGAACACGTCAAAATCATGAGTCAATCATGTAATAAAAAGAACAAAAACACATTGCATGCAGTTCAATAATGTGACTTGTTTTTTATGAAACATGCAAATGTTTTATAATAAGTGTTCTAATTGATTCCCTCTGGCATGAATGCATGCTTCACAACGTCGCAGCATGGACTGACGTACACGTTCAAAAGTTCCTGCTTCTTCACGAATCTGGTCCGAATTTACGACGATTCTGGCTACCAGCTCTTCATCGGATCCCACTGGTGTGTCGTATAACAATGTCTTTAAGTGTCCCCCGAAGAATCCAAACAACGGTTTCCTGCAGGTAGGATTTCAACATGTTTTATCTCAAAAACAATGGCCCAGAGAAAAAAACGAAATAGGGAAATATTATTTAGATTTGTTCCCTCTATACACGTTATTCGAGAACACCCTGTACACAAGTAATTGATCAATCAGTACAATCTGTAATTTTGGGCAGCAATGCCCATTAGCTTAGAAGGAAATGAAAAGTAGATATTATCAGCGGAGTGTTCATTTATCCGAAGTAAGATGAGATGAAAAAGTAGAATTCCTGAACTACATCTGAAAAAAGTGGCCATATTAAGCGAAGTGTGGCCACATAAAGCAAAAATTTGTTACATAGGAAACAGAAAATTCCGGATCAAGCTGGAGTGGCCATAAAAAGCGGGTGGCCATATTAAAGGTGGCTACATTAAGCGGCGACCACTGCATCTGCTTTCTTGAGTCTCCGTGTGTAACAGTTAGACATTTACAAAAATTTTGAACAGGTTCCATATTGCGATGACCTATCTCCTTCCTTTATATATTTCCAAATAGGCTATTTATTAGTAACTCAACTTATAATTATATGTATAATATTTGTAGATATCTGGAAACTCTCGAATCAAATTACTTCAACACAATGCCGACCCCTAGCCAGAGAATTGAGACTCACTGAACAACAAATCGAGCACATAGAAAAGGACCAAAGGATTGGAGGACATGGTCCCACAGAAGTACCCTACCAGATCCTGAAGACATGGTGCGAAAGGGAAGGCAGCAGAGCAACGAAGGATGACCTCCAAAATGCTCTCAAAAACATTGGAATACAGGAAGGTAAAAAAATTGAAAAGTTTATATCCTCTTCAATGAGTACTTTCTAACAGCTTCTCAAACTTCCGATCCAATTTTAAAACGGCATTTTATAGCAATATACATAGCTTTACTGGATATAGCTCAATTAAAAAATGCAATGCTCAGTTTGTATTACACGCACCGGAAAAAAAATTAGTCACCTGCTCTTAATAGTTGCACATCCCTTCGCTTTAATGGCAGCTTTAATGCGCGTGGGCATTGATTGTACGAGTATCTTTAGTTACTCCTTATCTATCTGCAACCATGCTGCATATAATTTATCCCTAGGTCGGCGATATTAGTCGGATAGCGATTCTTCCGCTTAACACGCTGATCCGGGTGGTCCCACAAATACTCTATTGAGTTCAGATCTGGAAATTTGGCGGGTCAATCGAGGTACTACACGGTCTGATCATGCTCGTCGAACGACTGCTCCATGAATCCAGCCCTGTGAACACCCCAGTTGTCGTCTTGGTAGTAGACATCGTCCAGGTAATAGACATCCTTAACGTGATCCACAAAAGGCAGAATGTCCTCATAGTAATGCTGGTTAAGCCTGGTGCTAATTTCGACGAGAGATCCCTATCATAGCATCAGAGCCACCACCCGCTTGCACCGCACCTTGGACACAGTCAGGGTGAAAGGCTCCGTTATTTCTATGCACACGACGTCGAGCGTCATTCGAATAAAGAAAAAACTTTGATTCATCCGACCAAATCACACGTTATCAGACATCTACCATCCAGTTCTGATATCGCTTGCACCACTGTAAACGAGCTTTTTTGTAAGCTGGAGTGAGCTTTTTTTTTGCAGTTGCCTCCTTAACTATCTTTAACAAACTTGTCTATGCGAACCATTACCGACTGGGGGTGGCCGTGGCCTGGTTGTCTCGTTGGTTGGCTTGCCGGCCAGGGCTTGAGGGCCACTGCTGGCGGGACAGCTATTTGGGGCACGGCTGTTGGAGGACTTTAGTCTGACCCATTTGCCAAGTGACCATAGCTGGTTTTCCAGCAGTTGGTGACAGCCACTGGTTTGTTTGTCCGCCAGCAGCTCTTCCATGATGAAACCCCCCGTGCTTCGGAGGGTACGTTAAGTCGTCGGTCCCGGCTGCTACTGTCATCTCGTAGCAGTCGTTATTTAATGGGATGGCGCAAAACTCCCTCGCTTGCGATAATCTACCCTCTGTACTAGATACTAGATACCATTACCGACTTCCTGCAGTACTCCTTACCTGGTTTTAAACGGTTGGCCGTGACCAGGCTCGATATTCCTCTTTGGTCCCGTTCCGTCAGCACCGATTTCCGACTACACTCTCGACAGTTGTTGCCGCCCGAAGTGCCTGTGGGCCGTTTTCTGAACTCACGGATGATTGTGCTCTTTGAAACTCCGGCAAAGGTAGCTATTTCTTGGACGGGATGTCTTTTCGCCCGTCCAAATGCTATGACTCTTTTTTGCCAAGTTTGACACGGAATAACACAGACTGCTTTTCGTACGTTGCTTAGTTACTACTATTCGCAAGGAAATGTGTCATGAGCATTCATTTGTATATGCAAACTACTTTATATTCAAACTCTCTATGTGACTAATTCATTATCCGGTGTGCTTATGATCATATACAGAGTTAGTCAAAATTATTATAGCAGTAATAGATAGGGTCACGGTGGATCGTTTCCCTGTGATTCTGGTTCTGATTTCCGGCTCTAGTGAAGGAGCGCGTGCATTGGAGAAAACTTCGTGTTATCAAGGATCTCGAGGACTGTGGTATCAGCTGTTCCCTGAAAAATGTCTGTCCAGGCTTTAAGTAGTACTATTGCTTGCTGGTTTTGTGTATTGAATACGATAGCAATCAGGTCGAGAAAGTGTGACGGAGGGAAAAGAAACAAAAAGTGTTTACCTCCACCCAACGTTCAATTTTTCTTGTCAAAACAAAATTCACCAAGTAGCTGTCGCGGACGCCAGTGTGACGGAGGGAAAGGAAACAAAAAGTATTTACCTCCACCCAACGTTCAATTATTCTTTATAATATTACATAATAACGGCCAAGTTTTACATTAAAAAAAGATCAGAAGATAGTTGCGGACGCCAGTAGGAAAACTCCTACGAGTTATTACTAAATACAGCCTAATGAGTATCAGTAATGAAATGAGGGTTGTTCTATTGTGAGAGACTTCAAATAAAAGAGATTCAGTTACTCAGAATTCTAAAGGGACACCCCTCCCACCATTGTATTGAAAAAATGGAAAAACAGTATTAACGTTAAAGCAAAAAAAAGGAAGCGGCTTTATCATTAAACAACACTTTATTCAGTTAAATTTTTACGAAGAAAGTAAAAAGAAAAATTAGTGGTTAGTAAATTCAAAATTGAAAGAGGATAAATTAAAAGAACAAATTACAACTCGAAGCAATTAGAATTACATCAGTTAAGACATTCAGTGACTTCACTCCCCCCCTTTCTTTATTTCAAGATAAAGTTCAAAAGAATTAATATTCGCGGTTGAGAGTCACTCCAATTACAATGGTTTAGAACACACGCACTTATCTATATACAGTTCTTGTAAGCCTTGCCGTTGTTGTCGATGCACCGACGAGATGCTGTGCACGCCGTACGTGGGTGCTGCCAAGTCGATGCGCTCGGTTAGCATTCGGCCCCGCCTCCGCTATCACCCACGGTAGGCTCCGAGATGCTTTTCCCGCCGAAACGCCATCGCCACCACCGCACCCGTTGCCAGTTGAGTAGCCATACGCTTTACGACTCTGTCGCAATGTCATCCACATCGCCGTCGCTGGCATGCGACTCGTGCCTCTCGATCTCATTTTCTCGCCTCCGGTGTGGAACTTCGACCGATCATACGTGAGGCCGATCGACGTGGGGAATCTCCCGCCCGATGTGGCTCGAGACGCACGCCTCTTCAGCCCTTGCCTTGTGTCCTCTCCACAATCAAGTCAAATTTTTAAGTATATCAAAAAATTCTCAATCCTCTATTTATTAGATTTTTAAAATGCTAAGACAGAGTAAATTTCCACCAATCAGTGTTCTTCGCCTTCATAACTGCGCCATCAGTCGTCCCAGGAATCACTACGATTTTCAATCGTTTCCCGCCCAACAAACGGCTCGTTGCCAAGGCCATGAAGGAAGGAAGGCCCCTTCCTTCTTCCATGGCCAAGGCAACATAGGAAAGCACCGCTCCTACCCCCCCCCCCTTTTTACTTGTTCTCGATAGAACGCTTGAGCAAAAAGATGAGACGAACAACGACTGATTGTGAATTACAAGAATAAAATTGTCAATAAACGGAACTTCAGGTACCCTTTTGTGACAGAAAAATAATCTTTAATAAAGCATTAAGATATTATAAAACAAGATATCACAATGGGCCTTTTGCCCGCTCACGAGATTTCCGGTATGGCGTCATCCCCTGTGCGATTGAAACCGAGGCTGGAGGGAAGAAAATCCCAGGATCTGTAGGAAGAAGTGAAGTGGTGTCGCGGTTTTTTTATACTTTACGGTTCAATTTTGTGCAAACTTTTTGTGCTTTGGACTCTATAACAATTGCATTTCATAAAATACAAAATTGCTATCATCACATACTAAATAAATCAGTGGTAATAAGTCTTTTTGTGTTTAAATAAAGATCAATTTAGTTTAAACTTAAAATATTAATTACAATTAAAGAAAAATAAAAAAAAATAAAAAGCACTTTATGTTTGCATAATACAGGGTGATTTACATCGAATGTAAAATACTTAAAGGGGGTATTATAGAGGTTAAGGTAAACACAAAACGTCCTATGAACATGGGTTCAAATATGAACGATAACTGAGATAAGAACAGAAATAAAAATGCAAACACCAAGTTCAACAAGTTTATATCTCAGGTTCCGTAAGGCCTAGATTAATGAAATTTGGAGAAATAACAGGGTACATAAGACTGTGTATACCGTTTAAATTTGATCTAATTCTAACAAGTAGTTTCCGAGTTACTCATTCAACATCATAACACGTGCTCACTTGTGAGTACTAACTAGCACTTGTTACAATTTTGACTGTGTAACTCGGAAACTTCTCGTTGGAATTCAATCAAATTTTAACGGTATACACAGTTTATGTGCCCTGTTATTCCTCCAAATTTCTTTAATCTAGGCTTTACAGAACCTGAGTTTTTAACTTGTTGATCTTGGTGGCGGCATTTTTATTTCTGTTCATATCTCAGTTATCGTTCAAATTCGGACCCATGTTCATAGGACGTTTTGTGTTTATCTTAACTTCTGTAATACCCCCTTTAAGTATTTTACATTCGATGTAAATCACCCTGTATACAGGTGAGTTAAAAGTCGTTGGACACCTTCCTATCTTGGATACCAATGTATTTACGCAAATTCCAATACAGGGAATAAATAGGAACTTGAGGGAGCTCTATCTGATGGAGCATCTTTCATTATCTCAGGTATGCAAATTAGGACACATCCAAATTCTATCTCGAAAACCGTAAGAGATACACAAAAAAATTCCAATTGCACATTTGTTCAACAGCAAATTCCAAACAAAACAAAAAAAGTTAACCAAAATCTGATGAGCGGATCACCCACAATCCGCATTGCAAGCTCTGCAACAGGACAATTGTTGCTTGATGCTTATAAACAATCATCTGAAACAAAGTAAGTCTTTCCATCAATCCAGATAATGTTCAATGTTCCACTTACACCATAGCATAATTTCGCACGACATTTCAACGATGCCTGGTTGTTGCATGATAATTTTGCCTCGCTTCACCAAAGCATAGGACCATGTTGATAATTTCCTGGTTAGTGTACTGTGCCATCTTGCTTTGGTCTGATTTTTTCTCAGCTTCAACATGCCTTTTTATATCAATTGCACAGGAAACTGGTGACTTTATGTTAAATTGTGGAACTTTCCAGAACAGGATTAGGATAGTGCATGAAATAATTTGCAGAGCTTGCAATGAGGATTGTGGGTGATCCGCTCATCGGATTTTGGTGAACTTTTTTTTGTTTTGTTTGTAATTTGCTGTTGAACAAATGTGCAACTGGAATTTTTTCTGTATCTCTTACGGTTTTCGAGATAGAATTTGGATGTGTCTTAATTTGCATATCTGAGATGATGAAAGATGCTCCATCAGATAGAACACCCTCAAGTTTCTATTCGTTCCCTATATTGGAATTTGCGTACTACGTTAGTATCCAAGATAGAAGGTTTCTAATGACTTTCGACTCACCCTGTATAAAAGTGCAATTACTTATTTATAATGGTAAGCTTCATTAAACCGAGTATTTATAAAATGTTAGTATTTTTTTACGAAAATAATAAATTCAATATTTTTCCAAAAAAGAAATCAATTTTTTAATTTAATTACTGTATAAATTTTCCACATGAATATATTTTTAATCCATGCTCTTAAAAATAATTTTTCATAACATTACCTTCAAAATCAAAAATATAAGATTCTGAAAGAAAAAAAAGTTATATGCCTTGTTATTAAATCTTCCCAGCCATTCATTTACTGTACTAAAAATTATGCTTAGCGAAACTGTTAAACTAATCGAGTAGTTTTTCATTTCTTCGTTTTACAAACACTTTTCACCTTGAAGCAATGTTTATTTTGAAGAGGGCTTTCCCTCGAGCCTCGTTTTCGTGCCACATAGGGATGACGTATCGTCTCGTCCAAGTCTCGGGGTAAAAAGGTCCATAGCAAACAAGAACACTGTCACAAAGTTGACCATTCGCTCAGAACTAAATTAAACCCAACCGAACAAAGAGAAAATATAGCCAGAGTTTTATAAAATAACATCCCAAATCAATCACAACAGAACAATATAATGAATTAAACACAGATTTGACAAACAAATCTGTAGTGATGTCTTACAAGACGTCACAACAGTATCGTAAACCATCTTTAACCTACGATTTATGTTTAGTGAATAACTAGTTTCTACCATTAAGTGTGAACTTAACTTTATCTAACTCTGTATATCGTATTTTTCATCAATATCCTTAGCATATAGAACGGGTTCTAATCAGTTTTTTAATGTTTCTTTGGGAGGAGTTATTGTAATTCGTTCTTTGGATATGTATACAAATTTGCAAAAAAGTGGTGTAGTGGTGACAATGGGGAATAATAGATTCTTTTTGCCAGAACATTTATTGTCCAATTCTAAGAGACAAATATTTGGCTGAATAGTTTACATCAACCATCTTCATTTTTGAATTGCTAGCAAAATGTGCAACAGGTTGAAATATAAAATAATACAATTATCACAAGTATCTTCATTGTGCACAATATCCACTACTGTATCTATTGAAAAATATGTAAACTGATATTTACGTTCATATCGAATTTACTTCACTCCATGACTAACTGACTCTTCAGAACAGTCAAATTCGGAGGGTGTTCTCTTCTTTTCTTTACGACCTTTTACAACATGTTCAAAGTTTTCTCAAACGAGATTGGGATCCGGTGAATTAGCTGGTCAATCTCGTGCTCTTCAAAACAATCTCGTGCTCTCATTTCTAGCGTCGGTTATCTTCAGTTTCTGGACCTACAGTTTGGCCTTCTTTTAAAAACTGGACAAATAGCAACACCTCATTATGTAGTAACAGGCAAGTCAAAATGATGGACCTGATTTCATAAGTTTACTCTGTGAAATCTAATGAATATATGGTATTGTGAGACATATGCTACGAAAGGTAAACGTTCAAAGATTACTCTAAACATCACATCACAACGTAGGTATTCTAGTGAGGGCCTTCTGTAACCGGACACACATTAAGCCGATAGTCTGTCTCCTGCGAAACCGTTCGTAGCATGTCGCAGTCATTATCAGCAATGGCTGCAGTGATGCGGGAGTTCATCCAATGTTGTTGGCATTGGTGATACGTACACATGATCATTTACAAACCCCCACAGGAAGAAATCACATGGGGTCAAGTCGGGGGAACGAGGTGGCCAATGAAGGAGAGGTCGATACCCCAGAGATGCACGGCCTACCCAACGTTATTCCAATGCCCCATTGAGTGGAAACTAAACTGTGAAAGATGTAGTCGGAGCCAAAAACTGTGGACGAAATGCAACAATGAATACAGGAAACCACTAATCCACATAAGTTGTTTACTGAGACGTATGCATTTCGGCTGCCACGCTGCCTTCTTCAGCGTATACAGAGGAATTGATGAAGAAGGCATTGAACAGGTTAAGAATGAAATTGTTGAGAACAGCTCAGTCCGTTCTGATCAATTCCTCTGTATATGCTGAAGAAGGCAGCACGGCTGCCGAAATGCGCATACGTCTTAATAAATAACTTATGTGGATCAGTGGTTTCCTGTCGTCATTGCTAAACCATGAATGTTAACCTATCGAAGCACATATCTCACATTACGATATGTTCATTAGACATTACAGAATTAATGTCTGAAAACAGGTCCCTCATTTTGACTTGCCTTGTATAGGTACATTATCATATGGTGTATCGATTTAATGCGATTGGCGATTTTGATTAAACTTTCAGCTCCTGTATTAGAAATGCAAAATTTGACACTTTCCTGCGTTTGGACACATTTTGATTTGAAGGCTTCGACTGCCTTTTGCATATCTTTTAGAATGCAAGCAGGTTCTGGATTCGTCAGGCCATATTATGTGTTTGCATGACGAATTTCAGACCACTCTTCTATGGTCCAATGAGAATGTCTATTTGGTCTACGACAGACGATTTTTCTTCTTTATGAGTGTGACCCTGGGACGTATCCGGGCTATACGACAGAAAATGTGTTACCCACGGTAAGAATGTTTGTCTGGGTATATTATTATATTGGCGAGTTTGGAAACGATTAGTGGCTGACAATCCGTTCAAACGCCTACGATTCCGTTTTGACATCATCAGCTTTTGGCCGCTCTCCTTCTATTTAGAATGGTTGTCTACAAATTTCTTCTACAGTAAATTAACACGACTCACTGTGAACGTAGAGCCTCCAACAGACCTTGATTAACTCATCTTCCTGAGTGTGACCATGCTCTCGACCAAAAGCAATGGGCTCCTTTTTCACACTAAGTCGCATCTTTTTTTACGGCTCATGATTCAAACTGTAGGCAAAGATGTGATAATTCAAATGCACACTATCCCAAAGTCCCACTGTTATGATCTTTACAAATGCTTATGTTTTAAAACTTTTATTTCCTGACATATTGATGAACTTAAACAATTCTTTTTACCTTTCAGATGTTCTATCCTTAAACGCATCTTTAACCATAACAGATGAACTCATAAAAAGTAACGTTCAATTATTATATTAAATTTCTTTATAAATTAGTCCTAAACTAAATACAGTGTGTATCAAAAATAGTGAGTTTGTAAAATTTGAGGGCGGATTCCTCATACCAAATCAAGAAACATAATGAACGAAAATCCTTAGATTTTGAGGTATTAATGAAAGTTTACGTTATCACCTCCTGTCAGAAACTCATAAGAAATGTTCAAAGTGTCCATCTCATGCTTTTACACAAACGCATGCACTCGTTGGATCATTGACTGTTCCACCCGTTCAAATAATCCCAGACGATGCCGAGTGATTTCGTTGGCTTCCATGACACATTGATGAAGCGTCTTTGCATTACGAATGTCGGCTGCGTAAACGAATTGTTTTAGGTGGCCTCACAAATAAAAATGCAAAGGATTGAGGTTGGGGAAACGTGCAGGCCATGAAATAACATACGTAACATTTATTAATACCTCAGAATCTAAGGATTTTCGGACCTATGTTTATAAGGACCATGTTTCCTGATTTAGTGTGAGGAACCCGCCCTCAAATTTTGTAAACGTATTTTTGATACATCCTTATATGAGGCGTATTCAGTAAGTTTCAGGCTGCAGGCTTGTACAGACAATTGGTGTTCAGGATCTTAGCAAATTTTATCGAGGACACACGTATAAATGCAACCTCTGACAATTAAGTTCGGTGAATGAGTTCACACAACAAAATGCAAAACAGATAGAGCCACATTTACTTTATTGTCCTTTGAAATAATAATAGTGTATAGATTGCAATACACTTTTGGGATCGGGTGTATAAGTCCTGGAAGCTCCTTAGGGATGGCTTTAAGTTCACGTGTCACATTTGCTTGAAAGTCTGGAATGTCCGCAAATCTATGTCCCTTTAAGGCCCGTTTCAGGCGTGGGAACAAGAAAAAGTCTGCCAGTGCCAAGTCTGGTGAATAAGGTGGATGAGCTATGGATACGACCCCTTTGTTGACCAGAAACTGTTGCACGATTACGGCAGTGTTCCTCTTTGATCCATTATCCACAGTTACGTGCGCACGCTACACCTTCAACTGAAGAAACGAGCATCTGCTAAACCATTGCACGCACAAACGTGACCTGTCTGAACTTGCTTAAACAATGACTGGGCTTGTATTCACATGTATTGTTACTCGCGTAAAGCTCACACAGATTAGGGTGTGAGGTCATTCACCGAACTTAATTGTCAGAGGTTGTATATGATGAATATGTTGGATACGTGCATATAAATCTTTCAGGGGGTGTTGGCATATGCCTCTAGCGGGTGTATGTGTCGCGCGGGATGGTGTGATGAGAAGTTTCGTAAGGGAACACACATTCCAATCTTAATGGAAGTATCAAAAGGAAAACAGGAACAAGGAGGTATTGTAAGATCCCTAACAGCAGAAAGCTGTGGGGGTACGGAAATCCACAGATAAATGGCCAGTGTTTACGGGCAAGCAGTGGAGCAAGCGTTTTCGTGAAGGATGTGTATCGTAACTGAAACCGAAACTTATTGAATACGCCTCTTATATCAAGTGTAAAGAAAATGTTAACTGATTAGTCGATATGTTCGTGGTTGTAGTCGAGAACGACTTCTAAAATGGGAAGGTTCTTGTAGTTTGTGTGACCATCATGGGGTTGGCCCCCAATGGGGCGACCAGGGATGATCCTGGATAAGGGTGAATTTTATTAATTGGCAAAGAAGAACAAGGCTAGAACTAGTACAATTCAACAATTAAGTTCTTTAATAAGAGAACAGCATATATGTACAGATTCATCAACCAGGAGGGGGGCGGGGGGCGATCTAATGAGGGCAACTCAAATTTACTCGAATGCAACAAAAGGGAATCTTCATTCTGAATTACTAGAATAATTCGGGAGACCTCACCATGCAGTGAATAAATAATGATTGATGGTGATGATAAACTGCCTGGCCAAAAAAAATCGCCGTCAAATATTCAATATGCAAATACTAAGGAGTCACTTATAGGCTTAAGTCACTTCAAATATTGTCACCTAGAAATGGATTAAGCAGTGGAAGTATGCTTAAACTAAGAAATGTAATAAACGGACACAGCTTTATACATACCGTAAATTGGTGTTACTTGAACCTTGGTGGTCTACTTGGATTCAAATAAAAAAAAAAGTTAAAATATTGAGTCATATAAGTTAAAAGAAAATGTCACAAATTTAATATAAATTAAGTTAACAGCAGAATTAGTGTTATTAAGTCTATCAATAGGAAGAATTGTTAAAAGTTGCTTGTTATTTGGGTTCAAGTAACCCTAATTTACGGTACTGATAACTTTTATTCTTGGATTCAGAGATAAAGCTATAAAGTTACCCTCTATCACGATGGTAATGGGGGTGCGTGGAACCTTGAAATATTATAGTAAAAGCAAAAGAAAATAGTAAAACAAATAGCAATGTTAACAAATTTCTAACTTGTTAGTATTTATAGTAGAACAGATTTAATTGTGCACATAAAATATTTAACACTTACTACACAATTTCTTTAATTAGATCAAACTGAGGAATGCGGTGTAGCATTAGTTATTAGCATTAAGCCCGTACAGTCATTTTGAAATCCAATTAAATTCCTGGAAATTAATTTGCACCTGGGCCCAACATAAAATGACGTTAACTGGCTAAACGCCAACGAGACATTCAGGTAGAGCATGGGATTCCTAATATTCCCAACGTTGTGGCAATCACCGTAACCGAAAACAGCGACGCAAAGCGTTTAAAGGTTATGCTGCAGGAAGCAACTGGAATACGAACCAAGTAAGAATGGGCCTCAAATTAATAAGAACGTCACTATAAATAAGTTTCAATAATTATTAACAAGAAAGAAGAGCGAGGCATTGTGGCATGGCATAAAGTTATTTTTTTTCTTTATGGTTCATTGAGAACTTATATAGTGAGGAAAGAGACAATGGTGAACTTACCTGATATCGTGGCCTAAATAACCGCTCCTTCCGCAAGCATAAGCAGAATCCTGCAGCTAATCTCGCCGACCTGGAGATATAGATTCTGAAAAATATCCTGGACGTAACTTGATAGTCTGTATGCAATCGTGAGTTTACCATCCGTTGACGGAGTAAAGCTTTTGGCAAAGTTTCTCAGCATATATTCTACGGCGAAATTGGCTCATTGCAGTTGTACTCTCGTTTCAGGATCGTGAATTCCAATCTGAAAACCTCGTAGTTTGACGAAGGCTGGCTCACCATAATTACAATTCCGCTTCTCGTTCGACTGACGCTCAGTAGCCCAATCAGTAAGCACACAGATACGGTCGCTGTTACTACCAGCTTTATCGCTGTCGGTTTCGGACATGGCCGTTGCGAGTTCGTTACACTGGAAAAGTCTAAAGACATGAAATTTTGTTGAGCCGTAAATTTAGTTGCACATATTCGCTCTCCTGCGCTCTTAGCTCGTTCTTTAACGCTGACAGTAAGGGAAGGCGACACACATTTTACGGGAACGCACCTCGAGTTGGCAGCTATCTTGATATAGCGACCGAATTCTCTCTACTCGCTAGACCCGATCTCTCCTGAGAGGATTTCGATGCGTTCGTTGTCACCAAATTCCCGCTCATTTCTCTCTCTTTCGTTTTCCCTCGCCACTTACAAGAGGACATTACGACCTCGGAATTTTAGTTTAATACGAGACTTCGTATAGTTGTAGTGTACCTTTAGGATGTTAATATACTTAAATATTAAGGCGCACTGATCAGCCAATTTTGAAAAAGAGACGGTTTAAAGTTTTGAGCACCATATATAAGGGAAAGTTTTCCTATTTGATTGTAAGTGATCCGATAGCTCAGACGGCAGCGTGGTTGCTGCTCACAAATCAAATTTTTAGTGTGAGGTGTCGGGTTCGAATCCCAGTTGAAACAATTTTTTTTTCTTTACCCAAATAATTATTCGATATATTTATTTTACAAGTTTATTTGCGACAACCAACTTTTTCACAAAATTTTCCTTTTCTCAAAATTATTATACTTATTTTTATTGTTACAAGTGTTTACGGAGTAATAAAGTATTTTCTGCAAAGCATTTTGTATAGAATCAACATTTTAAAAGCAATAACTATTTTATTTTTAACCGACAAAAAAAGGAGGTTCTATTTACGGTGTAGTTCGATTTTGATGATTCTTTTTTTATTAGATACAGTATACCTCGAAATTGGTCCCATTTAATTTTGAAAAAAAAATTCCACCCCTAAGGGTGGTAAAATGGGGGATGATTGATTTTCACGTATTGACTTTTTTCTATCAAACAAATCGTAATGACGAGATTGAAGCGGTTATTCATTACTATTTTCGTCAATCGAAGAATATGGTACATGGCACGAACCTATAACAAATATTATCCAAATCGTTCAATAGCACGTGCACAAATGGTACCTTCACGACCCCACCTAGAAATTTTCAATGAAGAGATATATTAATATATCAAACAAATCTTAATGAGGAGATAAACGCGGATATAAATTACTATTTTCGCCAATTAATGAATATGGTACCGAGAATGAACCATTTTAAAAATGGTTATAATCGAAACACTGGCACGTGCTCTAATGGTACCCTTATGACACCATCAAATATTTTTAATGATAAGATATGGCATGGAAAATATCAAACAAATTGGGATGATGTGTCATGAATGAATATAACGTAAAATTAAAGATAGTCGAAAATTGGTTCCAAGGAACCTGGTTTAGTGAAACCATTATGGTTCATAAGAATTTCAATGCTAACATAAGGCATTTAATATATCAAACGTATTGGGATGATGTGTCATGAATGATTATAACGTAAAATTAATGATAGTCGTAATTGATTCCAAGGAACCTGGTATAGCAGAACCATTATGGTTCACTGGAACTTTCAATGCTAAGATATAGCATGTAATATATCAAACAACTTGGAATGATGTGTCATAAATGAATATAAGGTAAAATTAATGATAATCCAAATTGGTTCAAAAGTACGTGGTTTAATGGATAATTATGGTCCATTAGAAACTTACAATAATAACAAAGGGCGGTTTAAAATATGGTTCCGCGAATGGTTTAGTTTAACTTTTCTGTACTTGGTTATGTCATTCCTTAATGGTTAATTATGCACCGAAAGTTGCTTTATGCCTCATTATCCGTGTGGGGAAATGTGTCTGTCTGTCCGTCCGTAACTCTAACTCCTCCGAGGCTATGAAAGATTTTCAAAATCTATTTTCGTCAGTCGATGAATATGATTCATGGCACAAACCAGTCATAAATATTAACGAAATCGGTTCAATGGCACGTGCACAGATGGTACCTCAATTTTCCTGCCAACAATTTTCAATAGCAAGACATATTAAGAACATATTAAACAAATCATAATGACGAGATAGAAATAGTTATTCATTACTATTTTCGTGAATCGATGAATATGGTATATCGCACGAACCAATACAGGGTTCCCACAGAAAATCTGTATCTCATTTCCCTGACTTCCCCTGACATCGACGGTCTCATTTCCCTCAACAAATCGTGATTTTTTTTTAAAAAAACATGTCTCTCAACAGCTTTTCAGACACAGTTTTATTATTATTAGTTGTCACGTTATATAAAATTAGTATTTGTATCAGTATTACGAGTCTTGTTCAACAATTTTTGCCTCCTGGTCCGTAACTGGACATATAAATGTAAGTATAGATGTCTCCAATAAAATCTATTTCCCTGACTTTTCCCAGGAAGAGTCTCATTTCCCTGACAAATGCATGAAAATAGCCCTTCTTTCTGACTTTCCCTGGCCACGTTTTATTTCCCTAACTTTCCAGAATGTGGGAACCCTGCAATAACATATTATCCAAATCGTTCAATAGCATGTGCACAAATGGTACCTTCACGACTCTACCTAGCAATTTTCAATGAAGAGATATATTAATATATCAAACAAATCATAATGACGAGATAGATGCGGATATCAATTACTGTTTTCGCCAATTAATAAATATGGTTCCGAGAATGAACCATTTTGAAAATGGTTGTAATCGAAACAATGGCACTACTCTAATTGTACCCATATGACACCCTCAACTATTTTAAATGATAAGATATGGCATGTAAAATATCAAACAAATTGGGATGATGCCTCATGAATAAATATAACGTAAAATCAGTGATAGTCAAAATTGGTTCAAAGGCACCTGATTTAGTGGAACCATTATGGTTCTTTGGAACTTTCAATGCTAAAATATGGCATGTAATATATCAAACGACTTGGAATGACGTGCCATGAATGAATACTTACTTACTTACTTACTTTTCAAACCCGCTTATCCGTTAGGGTCGCGGGGGCAGCAGCCCTATGGAGAATCTCTAGTGATCGCGATTTTCCGCCATTAGGCCATATCATCCTTCTTAATACCCAAGCGACTCGAACTCAGATTCTCCATGTAGTCTAACCACCTGGTTCTATTTATATTTAATAAAAAATTTAGGCCATGGAGACCTTATTTATCAATCGCCCCTCGTATAATATACACTGAGTGGCCAAATTATTATGACCACCCCCTTAATACAGTATTGGGCCACCTTTCGCTCTTATTACTGCTTGCATTCTTCGGGGCATGGATTCTATGATTTGTTGTTAGATTGTAGGAGGAACTTGAGACCAACTCGGAAGAACTGAACCTTCCAATTTCTGCAGATTTGATGGTGCTGGATCCCGCTGCCTGATGGCCCGTTCGATCTCATCCCACAAATTCTCAGTGGGATTGAGATCTGGCGATTGTGCAGACCAACGAAGCAAGGTAAACTCTCCGGCATGTTCTTCGAATCATCTGAGGACGATACCGGCGTTATGACAAGGAGCATTGTCCTGCTGGATATATAAATCCCCGTCAGAGTACACCTTTAACATAACGGGATGTATTTGATCTGCGACAATACTTAAATAATCTTGGGCACGCACACGTCCGTGCAGAGGAATCAAAGGACCCAAACAATGCCAATAAAACATCCCCCAAACTATAATACTTCTGCCACCAGCTTGAAGTGTTGTGGCGATGCAGGTGGGGTCCATGCTTTCGTGTTGTTTTCTCCATATTAACCCTGCTATCTGCATGATGCATTTGAAGTCGTGACTCATCGGACCACATGACCCTTTTCCAGTCATCTACTGTCCAATCCTTGTGCTCCTTGGCGAACTGGAGACGTCTGCTCTTATTCAAGGCTGACAGTAGAGGCTTTCGAACTGGTGGTCGGCTTCCATAACCTAAACGGTGTAATGAGCGGCGAACAGTTCGTTCAGAGGCGCTCACAGTTTGTCCTTTATTAAGATTTGCCGCTATTTGACGCACTGTTGCTCTTCTGTCGCCCTGGACAATTCTGGCCAATCTCCTTTCAGCTCGAGCATTGAGGAGCCTGTGATGACCACACGCTTGACGTTGAGAGCCGGTTTTTTGCTTGGTAGTCCACTCTCTGTAAACATTAATAACTGCTGCTCTTGAACACTTCACTATTTTGCTGATACTGGTTCCGACACTGCGCGCGCCGACAATCATCCCGCATTCAAACTCAGTTAAATCACGTTTTTTGCACATATGGTCGCAAAAAACATAGTGCAACTGATGGTTCACCTCACCTGCATTCCCTTTTTATAGCTATCTAGCCCTCTAGCGGCAGGTGGTCATAATAATTTGGCCACTCAGTGTATATATGGATAACATGAATATTTACCCTCCAGACGAGGATTTCGCATGAAAATCATGAAGCACACAGAATTGCAGCTTCCATGTCTTTATTCTCGTTTATTGTGATGTAAGAGATTATGTCACATAAGCAGTAAACATGATAAAGAGATGACATAGAAGTTCCAAAGCGAACATCACGCGGTGACATTATTAGATTATTAGATAAGTGACTTTTATTTTCTTTATTTCGTTTTAAAAAGATAGTTAATATACAAATACTGTGTAACAAAGAATTTTTGCAAATAACCTTATTCCCATGATTCAACAGCGAGTTGTCACTAAAAGCCGGAATTCTGCAAACTCTACCTTTGGAAAGTGGGTAAATCCAAAATCATGCGCACCGGCGAAACCTGGCGGGCGGAAATATTAAACACGCTCCAATTGTCACGATGCCTAAGTGCAAATTTTAATGATAGCATCTGTACATTTGATTATTGAAAATATAATCATCAGTGGTACTTGTAAGTTATCAAACTCTTTATTTTTAAAATTCTATAAAGTAATGATGGTCTTGATCAGACTCTAGCGCAACAATTTTTATAAATGAAAAAAACGTATCAGTGCCTCATTTCTTTCTTGGTAGAGTCTGTCGACGAAGGATTCATATTGAAATAAGATGAAGTCACTATCAGACAGACTAAGCAATAAACCACCACTATGAACACTCCATGAAATGGCGATTTTAGTGCTGTCAGACATCTTCCCAGGAAAGCAATAATGTTCTTTTAGATTTCGATTTTACCTGCCAGAATCTTAACAGCTGCGTTTAAAATTGATAAAAGACTCCGGCATAATTTATTAAGGACTTCGCTTAAAATGACTAATGTACATTCACTGATTTTTGAAAGCAAGTAAACAACTTTTCCTTACTGGAAGATTAAGCTATAATGGATTAATATAAAAAAATAATGGAAATCCATTTACGATCTTTTATTTTTTCTTTCTTACAGACATTCAAGATATGCAAAGGAAAAACTTCCAAGATCTCCAGCTCCCGCGTTTTTTATGGTTGGAAAAGAAATATTTGCTTTTGGATAAACTCTACGTTGAATTGGCCATGAAGAAGAAGGACAAAACAGGGACAGAAATGCTTGAAACCATAGCATTGGAGGAGATGTTTCAAAGGGAGGAAGAGATGAATGATCGTCATCTACGCATACTCATCGAAGGTCATCCAGGGTTTGGGAAAACTACTCTTCTCCTAAAAATTCTCTCTGATTGGTCCAAAAGAAAAAGTTATATTAGCAGGCCATTTCGTTTGGTCTTTCTCATTCTACTCAGGAGATTTGCAGGTGATTTACAAACTCATTTCTTTCTTCAGTGTTACGGTTTAATTAAAAGTAAAGAGTGCGCTTCTCGCATAATCCAGTCCATCGAAGGAGAGGTGCTTCTTCTGCTCGATGGATGGGATGAGGCCACGGAAGTTACTAAGAAAACGCTTGTACCTCTGCTGAAAGGACGCGAGTATCACAACGTGACGGTCGTGGTCACCTCTCGAACTGGGTTTGATTACTGGCCTACAGAAGACGATGACATGCTTTACGAAGCTGGATGTGGAGGCTATGAACAGTACAAGGTATGGGACAAAAGGATTCAAGTGAAAGGAATTTCAAGTGATAAAAGGAAGGAATTTCTTCAGAAGTATTTAGGTATAGATCCAAAGGAATTATATTGGACTATCGATAAATTGCCCGTTCGCTTCAACGATTTTTATTGTTGTCCTATGTTTCTTTTATTGTTGGGAGTACTGATAGAGGAAAAGAAAGTCGAAGAAAATAAATTCGGCACAAAGACTCAGTTGTATAAAACCATTTTCAATTTTGTTGCCAATAGAAGTTTGGTTAAACAGGATAAATTGAAGAAAGGCGAGGAAATCGACTTTTTCGATTTTAACAACAGCCAAGGATCAGAATACAGAGAATGTGTAGTTGCTTTTGGTCGTTTATGTTTGGACAAATTAAAAAGCCAGAGCCTTTACGTTAGAGGAGATGAAATGTTTGTTAAGGAGATCAATGCTTATGATTTGGGTTTTCATACTAAAATTGTTTTCATCGAAGAACACCAAAACAAAGTAGAGTTTGAAGTAATCCATAAGAGTTTCTTAGAGTTTTTGGCCGCATTTTATCTGTCGACGATTGCTGAAACAGAGTTAGCAAAGGAAGTCATAGAATTATTTAAATCGAAAATTACACCGACGAGTGATCAACTTGTTTACCAGTTTTTGTGTGGATTACTCGACTCCGATGCAGCGAAATTCTTCCATTCACTGTCACCCTTCAAGGATTTCATTCGGCTACTTGATGGAAAACATGATTTTCAGTACACTTTAGAAACCATGTTAAATGAAATCGTCAGTTCTAATGAGGAGATTTGCAAAGCTTTAATCCACTTTGTTCCTAGATACTTGATAGAAAGCGATGATCATGCTGACGAGGACTTCCCTTATGTTGAATATGCCAAGAAATGGGTTGGTCCTGTTGTAAAGCTGTGCACTGAAATTCAAGTCATGAAGGAATTCCGATTAAATAAAAAATGCTTGAATAGAATCAGTTTTTTAAACTGTTTAAATTCTTTTGAAATTAGTAAAATGATATTAGACACCAGAACAATAGACCAACTAGTTTCAAATAAGAATTTTAAGTGTCGACAGCTAGTCATTCAATGTTCGCGTGATATTGACTTTCAATCTTTCGCGAGTGTGATGGAAAAGTTGTGTCGATGTTGTTGTTGGGATACATTGTTCTTGGAATTTAATTTTCCATATTCTTGTTATGATGAATTCAGTCAATTTTGCAAGGACCTTATGAATGTGGGATTAAATAACGTTATTATTCACCATTTATCAGTTTTAAAGATAAACATAGACGATTTTGATTTGATTTCTTCTGCGATTGAGAATCTTATTAAATCAAAAATAGTCGCAGATGGAATAACATTGTCACTTCTAACGCACAGTAAATCCAAAATTTATGGTTCTGTATTCGGCAGAATTCTTCATGTTATCGTTAACAGCCATATCCAGTCATTATCTCTTCATATCTCGATGGTAGATCATTTAAGAGAAGGCCGTTATACTACTATCGATTTCCCTTCAGTTGTTTTTAAGCATCAACGACGATGGAAATATTTGGAATTAAGTGGAAATTTTCTAAAACCAAAGTACTTTAAAGATTTAAAATGTGTATATGTAGAAAAATTAGATTTATTAAATTTCAATTCTACATGCAAGACTCTGCTTTCACATTTGTTATCAAAATGCTATGATATGAAGAAATTAAGTTGCTGTGACATCGAAAGAATCGAAGGGAACAAATTAAAGCGTTGGAAGGGATTCGATACCGTCAATACACTGGAGCTGAATAAACAACTTATCAAGAATACTTTTCCTTCTCTGGTTTCTCGTTTTCGTAACCTCAGAATACTGAAGATAAATGATTTATGCACATCAAGTGACAATTGTAAAAATACGACACAGCCGGTCCCTGATATATTGGTGATGACGATTTCTTCTCTCCCTCACTTGAAAAAATTCTCCATCCATTCCAAAGATTCCCATATTTTGTATGAATTTTTGAACAGACTTTCCCGTCTGACAGACGAAGAAAAGAAAAAGTACCCCCTGCAGGAGCTTATTCTCAATTCATTTCCAGTAAATCCATTTCCAATGAACGAAGTCATCGAAGAGTATAAATGGTTCACACGTAACAAAAAAGGTAATTTTTTTAATATTAATCTATCGAAAAATGGAAGGAAAAATTCTGCAATCTGGATTCGAACCAGGAACCTCGACGCCTCTACCAATTGGGCTATCGCAGACACCCGGATAGCCATGCTGCCACAAGGTATCTTAAAGACAACCAAGTTGTCATGGTTGAAAGCGCAATGGAAGGCGGCAAGCGGCTCACAGATCGAGAATTTCTCCTATCCAACGAGCATTTTTCCTTCCATTTTTCGATAGGAAAATCATTACCTGATGTGTTCGGAGATTCATCTCCAGTATATAATTATTATTATTAATATTAATCTTTTTGATACAATTTGTATATCTCGTAAACTTCTATATCTTTGTGTCTATCTATCGTCTGTGTGTATGGCTCAAAAAGTAAGAAAAACTGGAAATTTGAGATATATTATTTATATTTGAGCTATAAATGTTTTGTTTTTTTCCTTACAAAATCAGAAACGTTTCAATTCACTTCTCTCACAGCTGCACGAATTTCTTTTGTAGGGCCGGGTTGATAAGAATAATAATTTCGATTTTCATTATTTAGAAATTCAACTGCACAACCGATATCAGAAATGCCTAATAGGGCTATTTACCCGATCTTACATTTAATTTCATCCGCTGCAAGTTTTGTGCCCGGGAAAGTTAAGATAAGAAGTGATGACTTGCTCTTTTAACAATAATAACAAACTTTATTGAATGTAAAGTTAAATAAAATTTCAGATTAAGAACACCAATTAACTCAGTCTTTACTATTCGATGCCTAATATCAATGTCCATTTTTGGGAAAATCTAATCAATATAACCTAATCAATTTCAAGGAAAATGCTTGTTATAGCCATGGTTTGTTAGTTGAAATTATCATCTAACGGGTATTTCTCTCGTGAAAAAATCACGGGTCCAAAAGAAAATATATTTCGATGCACGAAATTCGAAGGGTACTCACTTCCAGTGGTTATGTACAAAATACTCAATACAAAATACTCAAAATATCATATTGTGTTCCCAAATTAATGCCATCTCTCGGTGCTTAAAGTAAATTTACGCGAATTTCTATAGGTTACTATAGAGGATAATATAATATATAATATTAGAAATGAAAAAATAAATATAATACTAATTAAAAAAATAATTAATAAAAACGATTACAATCAAAGTAAGACTAGAAATAT
>JAHWFO010013757.1:82525-106597 GCA_023313115.1 Rhysida immarginata
TAGGAATGATAGGGTGGCTAGCAGAAAGATTACGTAAAATTCCCTGATTTTTTAATTAGTATTATATTTATTTTTTCATTTCTAATATTATATATTATATTATCTATTGTATTCCAGGGTTTCTGTGTCTCGTTCTTTTCTCTTATAAATATTATCCATTACTATAGAGGAGAAATAAGATAGAGCGCGCAAAGCCCTCACTTTCTCCTTATGCCACTCCTCACAAGAACAGATCCCTAAAAAAAACCTTATATTCCTGAAAATGCTAAACTTCAGCGTCTTTTTACTGTATGCCACTACAACTGCCTCCTTCGTTTCATCCGTCCCCAAGTAGCAGGTGGCTATTTTGCCTCGATGCTGGCATCTAAAATCGCACACAGCGCAAGCGAATGCTCTATCTTATTTCTCCTCTATGATGGCTACGGACATTCGTAATTATTATTGTTAGGATACCTATGGTTATGGCCACAGGGAATTATAATATGGGCTCAGTGCACACCACTGAATTTGTCGTTTTTTGCCATCTTGTGAATTAATTTGTTAATTCTAGACTGAAACAAGGCCTTCTGGTAATATACAGGAGTTGGACAAAATAATATGAACACTTTTCAATTTAGACGTTTTGTCGAATATCTAGAAAAATACATGAAGAATGGGGAAGTTGCATGGAATTTTTTTTACAAATTAAAGCACTGTTTCATACAGATCGTGTTATGCTGAATACGAAATCGTTGTTAAATTTATTCGAAATATTAAAGAAACCTATTAAAATTAGCGCTAAAAACGTGAAACCACGCCTCCCAACGAAAACGATATCTGACGTCACTTTCCATCAAACGCAATGATTTTATGTGTACGTGAAGCTCGATCTGATTATTAAGCATTGTTGGCTGTAAGCTTTAACCATTGTCGATGATAGTGAGGAGCAGGCAAGTGACATCATATTACTCACAGGCTATGACGTATCGTTTTCTTGTGGTGTCAACTTTAACATTTTTTTAAAAAATAACTATAAATTTTTTTCACAAACGAATTACACTTCCTTGATATTGATAACGATTACTATTGAAAACAATAATTTAAAATTTTCATGCAACTTCCCGATTATCCTGATACATGCGTAAAAACAACGACAGAAACCGCAAAGCAGAAAAATTTTTATGACGTCATTTTATGTTTTCGTCTTTTCTGCCGCACGAAAAATTTCTGCTTTTTGGAGTTGGGTTGAGTTCAACTTTTGTGGCAGAAGCAGGGTTGCTTAGCCAATAGAAAACGATCATCGCAGTGTCGTCATAGTGACGTCCTCTTACAAAATGAAAATGTCCAACACTCGTTCACAAAGGTGAAGAGGCCGGGAAAGAAAATTGATGCGGAGACGCTAATAGAAGAGGTGTGAAATATTTTTTATTAATTAATTAATCAAGTTAAATTGATAAACAACAATTGAATACAAAAATTTGATGTGATGATTGATGAGAAATGAACGAATTGTGTACTGTCTGCTGTCTCATCCTTTTGAGTTTTTGCTATGTGAGACACCTCCAGGAACAGAAAGTAAAAAGGCAGAAAAAATACGCCCTGGTTTCTGCTCTCTTGTTTTCTGCTAGTGGGAACCAGCGCTCAGCAAAATGAATAGGGCACTGCCAGTCTCTTTCTTTCATTTGTCTCTGGTTCGGACCATTGTATTCTAGATCGTGCTTGAAATCAAAATCTAATCCTATATATTAAAACGCAAAGCACTTTTTTAAGAGCAAAATCGGCACTTCTGCGCATGCGCATTGATCATTGTTATCGTCGTTAATTGTTGCATGTAATTGCTGTTAATTTGATCATCAGTGCTAGCAAAATTCTTGATTGTGATGTCTTTGTGGAGAGGATTTTTTATGAAACCACACAGTTGTTTGCCTTCAAATTTTGTCGGGTTCCATCTGGTAATAATGTTATATAAATAATTGTCAATAGAACAATGTGTTAAACCGTCATTGTAAAAGCAATGTAAAGCCATTTGATTTGGTTGTTCATCCGATGTTGTAAATAACAATCAGGGATTAACTCCAGCCTGGACCTACGGGTCGAACATGGGACATGTGCAGGCCTGGAGGGACAGTTTCCCTGTGCGCTCAAGCGTGAATAACATTGTCTTTTCCTGTTACCTATACTTTCTGCTGTTGTTTTATTACTTCGAAATTGAATAGGCCTATGTGTATTCATTAAGGGCTATTCGTTTTCATTAAATCACTCTTCTAGTTTTAGTTGCCTTGCTAGTTTGATATTATTTGTTGATCTCTTCAAACAAAAATATTTCCATTTGCTTCCCGACTGTTAGAGATTTAGAAATGAAGAAGCTTTGATATTTGAGATTATCTGGTTTGAAATGTTTCTCCTGCATTTCAGCAATGAACGTTTATTATGTGGGAAACTTTTATATACAAATAACGGAAGGCTCAAAAGCGATACGGATACTATTTTTTTACTGCCGACGCGTTTCAGTTTTACACCATTCTCAAGGCTAGGCTAAATAGTAACAAGTGATAAGTTCAACAATCGACAATCGAACAGTGTAGTGTATCGGTATTGGTATGG
This sequence comes from Rhysida immarginata, assembly GCA_023313115.1. Lineage (NCBI taxonomy): Eukaryota > Metazoa > Arthropoda > Chilopoda > Scolopendromorpha > Scolopendridae > Rhysida > Rhysida immarginata. The sequence continues at coordinate 85,109 of JAHWFO010013757.1, forward strand.
AACTTGTAGCATAGCTTCCATAACCTCACTCTTCATAATCATATTCCAAAGGAAATTCACTGAACTAGAAAAGAAGCCTGATGTACCCACAAAGATTATCCAATGTATGAGAGAAAAAAATTGCCTCTTCTTAGTGGAGGGAAATATGATTGACGATTGTCTGAACAAGGAGTATATCATATAGTAAGCCACATAAAACAGGAAAAAACCTATGAAAACTAGTAATCTGGAAAAATAACATTATCAATGTCATCAAACTTGACATCAAGGATATGTACTGGATTACGGTTTCTTTTTCTATGTAGAGAATGTTTTAGAATGCTAGAGACGAGATCATTATTATAATTTATCGTAATAGGCAGCACGGTTTTCGTAAGCTCTTGAACATATTTCCCAACATTGGTCATATTGAAATCATTATGAATGGAGTAATTGCGAGCAATTCTCCTATCTAATTGTGCAATAGTCCTTAGGGTAATGTTTTGGAAAATTTGGAGTTCTTTCCATCTTGTCTTGCAAATTGCAGCCCGGACGACCATGCCATATAGCAAGATGACAGTAACAATCACTTTGTATAACAGTAGTTTGTTATCAACACTGAGGGCACTGTTACGACCCAACAGAGCAATTAAGCTAAGCTTTGCTTTTTTGGCCTTGTTCATCGCATAAGTCACATGCATATTCCATGATAGTTTTGAATCAATAACATCGCCAAGGTATCTATAATTATCAACCCATTCCAAGTATTTGCCATATAACTTTAAGGTTTCTCTTTTTCTTCTTAGTGATTAACATCGCCTTGCATTTGTCGACATTCAGTTTTAATCGCCACTTGGTCTTTCTGCAGACAAGATACAACACTAGGCTTGCGTGTCCATATCAGTATAGCAACAACATCCGCATAAAAATATAGCTTACAGTAAGTGATTTCAGGGAAGTCACGTAAGTAGTAATTGAACAGAACTGGCCCCAGCACTGATCCTTGCGGGACGCCGCCATTAATCTCACAGGTATTAGATAATTCATCTCCAACTCTGGCCTGAAAAGACCTGTTGGATAGAAACGAGTGAATTAGGCTAATTAAATCATGTGGGGAACTATCAGCTTTTATAAATAAGGCCTTCGTGCCAGACCTGATCAAAAGCTGTATGTACATCTAAGAAGATGACGCCGCAATACATCGTAAGATTAAGTGGAGTGTTGACATGCGCTATAAGTCTCCAAACTTGGAGCTGGCAAGAATGTTTCACCCGAAAACCAAATTGTTATGCACGGATGAGATTATTGGCTGTGCAGAAATTAAGGAATCATGTGAGAATTGTTTTTCTCCAAGACTTTATAAATAGAAGACAGCAAGCTGATGGGCCTGTTGCTTACAGGGTTTGCAGGATTTTGATCGGGATTAGGAATACTTCGGACAACAGACTGTTTCCATGTGTCCATGTGGGGGACAGACAATTTCCTACCAGCAAATGTCTCACTCGGACAATTTCCTACCGCAATTAAAAATTATATATCACAAAGATATATCGCAATAGTTATCACTTTTATAAATATAAATATCACAAGTAAAAATATTCAAATATATCATTCATATTCATTATTCATATTAATAATTTTATTTTGAAGATTTTTACAAACATTAATAGCAAAGTAAACCAATTAATAGGCAAGTAATACAATTAAATGATTTATATTGTTAAAGCCGAATGATATATCCCAGGCCAGTCAAAACTTCTTCTATGGTCTTATTTCCTTCTCGAAACTGGTTGCAGTTCGTATGGGTCCCGATTGAGTTCCATTCAGCACGACAATCGACAATTGATACGTGTAATGAAAAAAGTAGTACGACTGGTCCAGGAGCCTTTAGCTCGCTTTACACGCTCACCCAAAAAGTAAAGCAAATGAGGTACACTGAAGTAGGAAAGAAGCCTGATAAACCTCTTAAGTCATCCAGAGAAGAGTCCCTTCATGGTAGGGACGAGAATCGGATTGTGGATTGACGAATAGCGAATCCGAAAAACTAGAATATAGTAGATCCAGTAGTTGGGGAACTCGGCCTTGTTAATGTTCTCGAAATTGACATCTAAGTTATGAAGGGGTCTTCGAAACCTGAGGGAACCCCTGATAGTGAGTGAGTGATCCAGGATACCAGCAACCAGGGTATTTTCATGATGTTCCATCTTGGGCAGCATGTTCCTGAGAAGTGTTTGGACATAGGAACCTCTTCAGATCTTCATAGATGGAGAGGTTGTTGGAACTCTTCTGTCAAGTTCGGCAATGGACCGAAGGATAACATTTTGGAAGGTCTGAAGATCTTTCCATCTCGATTTGCAAATGGAACCCCAAGCAGGCATACCGTGAAGTAGAATGGCACGAATCACTACCTTGTATAACAAGAGTTTGCTGTCCACTCTGAGAGCGATGTATCTTGATTTTGGAGCTTCATGTAGTAGATGGATATTTGGGCTTGAGTCAATTCCTCCCACTGATTCCACCTAAAACAAAATTCCTCCATAAAAAACCCAGGAAAAATTATGTAACCCCAAAAACGTAATTGCGGTAGGAAACTGTCAGGTAGAAAATTGTCCTACTTTCGTCCATGTATGCTCTTTGAACCTGGTGATGAATGAACGTTTCGTAGATCCGATATAATACGCTTCACAGTCCGGGCATACTAGTTTGTAAACATCGCTTAGCTTGAAAACTTCTTCATCGTCCTTCCTCGGATTCCACATAAACTTGTTGTTATTCTTTGTTCTAAACGCTATGCCGAGGCCTTGTTCTTGGAATATATTGGTTATCTTCCTGATCCTGAGGTTGATGTATGTGAATGTTGCATACCGTTTGTTTTCTGCATCCTCTGTGGACCGTTGGGGGTCAACTTTTCACTTTACGTTTCTGAGTATGGATTCATTGACAGTCGTCGGAAACTCGTTGGCTTTAGCCATTTCGAAGGTCGTGGCGATCTCCTTTCTCCTGGCTCCTTGTGTGATGAGGTAGTCATCCCCCGATGAAAACAATGTCGTATGGCCGCCGTCTTGTGTTGCATCGGGTGATTTGACGTGCATGGAATATGTTCGCCGTGGTCGATGCTTTCCTTTACAGGATGATTCAGAAAGGTAGGTCAAGAATGAAATATCATGTACAGTTTGTAGCGGGGAACAAAATTTTTCCTATAAACATGGGTCCGGAAATGCATCCTTACAGAGATAATGCAACTTGTACGAGGTAGGAATGACATTACAGTAGGTGTTCAAAATGCCGACCCTGAGCCTCGATGCAGGTGTTTAGTCTGCGAACGAGATTCTCGCGAACTCTGGTGAAGATGTCCGGAGAATCACTGACTTCTCCACACGCTGTAACAATTTTAGCTACAAGGTCATCGGAATTGTCGACTGGTGTGGCATACACCAACTGCTTGATGTGGCCCCATACGACAATGGAGTTACATGTTTCGTTTCCTCTCTTTTAAAGGAAAGAACACGAACAATTTACATGTTTAGATCCTAATTTACATGGATCCTATCATGGCCGTCCGGTTAACGAACATCCATTTCTATCTCGTACAAGTTGCATTATGTCTGTAAGGATGCAATTCCGGACCCATGTTTATAGAAAAAAAATTGTTCCCCGCTACAAACTGTACATGGTATTTCATTCTTGACCTACCTTTCTGAATCACCCTGTAGATTTCAAATTCGAGTCTTCGTGTTCGGTTGTTCTTGCCTATGCCTAGGTCCAGAAAGTTTATACCTCGCCGTTCGTCTTCTTTTTCCATCATGCAGCTGAAATTTTTTTATTTCTAATTATAATATCTTTAGGTGAGTGCCTAAATCTAAGTGGGTAGCAGGTAAATTACTATCCCGTCTTCGGCTTATCACTCAGCATAGGGCTTCCGGCCACGAATTTTTGTTATTAACGACTCTTGGTTAGTCATTTTGAACATAACGCAATGTAGAATATCTGATTTGTGCTTTCAATGGGGGAGAGCCTTGAACATATTTCTATTGAGTATATGTCTGGCTACTTTCATTTGTACTTACTGTTTAGTTTTTGAGTTGCCGTATAATGCAATTGCTGACTGTTTGTAGGAGGTAATTTTCCTGTGCAGGGGCTATGTGTTGGGTTAGAATTTTGTTGCTGAAACTTGATCCACTTGTCGATAGGCATTCATGTCAGCGTAAGGAAAAGAACTTGATACTGGTGTCTAATCCAAAAATTAAAATTTGGAGAAACCTCATAATTTGTTTATTTTTGAGAGGAACTGAAATTCAACTCATTCTATCAACGATATCTTTCTGAATTTTCTGGATATTTGCTTGAGCTTTTTATAAGAGTAGCTCTATACATTTGGCTAATAAATTATGCAAAAGACATTTTAGTGACCCTTGCGCATGCGTAGTTAAACATCATTTAGTAGAAATGCTCATATTTCATCAAATATTTAATATTTTTATATTCTGATTGCAGGGTATTGTCTCTACAGTGGTTTATCAAAGTTCTTGAAAATGGCATTGCATTCAAATGAAAACCCTGCATTTTATAACAAAAAACTTAAGAAAAAATTTCAATTTTTTTAAACGAACCGTTTATATCTCCATGAATATACGTGCTATTCTCATACAAATGAAGACAGATAAGTAAAAGGAGCCTGATAATCATATGCAACAACTACAACACATTTCAAGCATTATTTTTTACTGGGTGTTCCCAAACATTTTTTTCAATTTGTTGCTGGTCCCCTATTTGCCTTCGGACGAAAACTTCCGCTGAAGTATATGAGGAGTGACATCCTTTTTACATCCATGAAGTTTCAGGATAATTCGCCATGTATTTTTCTAGATATTCGACAAAACGTCTAAAATCGAAAGTGTTCGGATACCTTTGGCAGTGCAGTGTATCACTGAATTATGACCACCCGCTTAGTAATGGGAGTAGCCACCCTTCGCCGCTATAACTGCTGCTAGACAACGTGGCATGGACGCAAGAAGTGCGCGGTATGTGTCCGATGGTATGGCAGTCCATTCCGCTTGAAACGCTGTCCACAGAGCTTCGAGAGGCATAGATGGAGGATCCAGCTGCCGTACATGGCGATCAAGGTGCTCCCACAGATGTTCGATTGGATTGATGCCCGGCGAATTAGCGGGCCAAGGGAGCACTCGAAAGTCAGTAGTGTTCCTCGAACCAATCCAGAAGGAAACGTGTCTTTTGGCAGGGTGCATTGTTCTGCTGGAACACACCATCACATTGGGGGAACATCCTGAGCATGTACGGGTGCACCTGGTCCACTACGATTGACAGATAGCCACAGGCATTCAAATTGCCCTCTAGACGAATCAGTGGACCTAACTGCTCCCAACAGAAGATCCCCCACACTTGCACACTACCCCCAACAGCCTGTTCCCGGCCCACAATAGCCTCCTGCAGTCTCTTTTCATGGCGTTCACGACGCATTCGTCATTGCCCGTCAATCTTATAGAGCAAAAACCTTGACTCGTCGGAGAAGGAGACCTTAGTCCACTCGTCTGTGGTCCAATGGCGGTGCTCACATGCAAAGTCTAGGCGTCATTGACGATGACCCCCTGGTCAACATGGGTGCAGCAACCATACGTCGACTGTTCAGGCCCATCCGTAGCAGGGTGCGTTCAACGGTAATGTCGGATACACGTCTGTTGGCACCACTGTTGAATCTGGTGGTCAGTTGATGGACTGTGGCTCTTCTGCCACCTTTTACGAGTCGTCGTAGGCACCGCTCACCCCGTTGGTCGATCGCTCGTGACCCTTTACAGTGATGGCGTTGTACGCGATTTCTGTCTCTGCTGTCCACTCTTTGTACACCTTCACTACAGCGGATCGTGAACAGTTCAAAAATCGCGCCGTTTCGGAGATGGTGCCACCCTTGCTGCGATAGCCTATTATCATCCCTTTTTGGATGTCTGTTAAATCCGGACGTTTACCCATCTTGAGGCTCGTGCACCTGCCATTTGATGCACCAGCTTTGAAAGCTTTCTCAGCTTGTTATGCAAATTTTGCAATGTGTAATCGTTGTTGCGGCGAACCATTCGCGTGTCTTGAAGGGGTGCTGGTCATAATTCATTGATATGACAGTGTATTGTTTATAGCTTATGAATACTGACCATTAAATGACCATACAAGAAGGACATGGGATTCCGAGTATTTGACGCTGTGATTCCGAATATTGGCGCTACGATTCCGAGCATTGGCGCTCAGTCGCTCACGCTCATGCACCATTGTAAGCTCATGGCCAACTAAATACAGATTCATATTAAGCTGACACCATCGCTATTCCAGCTTCCATGTTTTAAAACTTATTTCCTATCGGACATTTTAGCTAATAATGTTAAAATAATAAACAATGTTATGTAATATCTGCATGAAACAAGACTCGCTCAATCCTGCTGCAATTTTCCACCCCTCTACAAAAAGATCTCGTAATAAAGAACCGGAAGATGCTTAAAGGCTCATCCATCCATATTGCGGAGGACCTGACACCATCCCGATACCGCCTTCTGTGCTCCGCCAAATCCAAACTCGGCCCCCGTAATGTCTGGGCTTCTAACGGCAGAATTCTCACGAAGGTCTCAACAGGGAAAATTATCATCATTCAGAACTCAACTGTCCTTCAACGTTTAGGTAACACTTCAGTCGCACCGAATTGTAGCCATTACTTGTGATTACCCTTTAGTTTGTATTATTTTTTTCTATTACTTAACCCAGTCTACGCTAACAATTTTATAATAACCACATCTCCTAATCTATTGATTCTGGTACTTTTATTCATCCTACTACCATCTACCTCAATCTTCACTAATCCTCCGCTCACAACCATGGCAGCCCCCAGCTCCCCAACAACTGTTTCTATTTTTTAATTCCAATATAGTCAACAATCTCTCATTTTCTTCCCCATCCTCGTTTTTCCTCTTAAGCTTGAATATCCGTAGCTTACGGTCTAACTCCTCCACCCTCTTCACTTTCCTACCCCTGCTCCATTCTTCCCCACACCTTATTTCGCTTACTGAAACATGGACAAGATCTTCTTTAGATATCCCCCCCCCTCTTAAATCATTACTCACATGAAGCACTCCATCGCCCGTCTAGAAAAGGTGGGGGCATTGCAGTCTATATCTCTAACTCCCTGCATTACGCCCTTAACACAACCTATACCACTTGCACCGACGATTTCGAAGTTTTGACAATCCTCATAAATAACAAATTCTACCTCGTCTCCATTTACCTTCCTCCTTCAGGTCAATTTGCCACATTTTTCACTTTCCTCTCAACCATCCTTCTTGAACTTACTCTTACCTCCATAAAATTTTAATTTCAGGTGACTTTAACCTAGATTTTTCCGTGCCTTCTCACAATACCAATTCAATCTTAGACTTAACCTCTAGAGTCGGCTTATCTCCCCTGGTCACTGCTGTAACACATTACATAAATTCTTACAACTCGTATTCATTAATAGACTAGACATTTTCAATTTTATCGGATAACTTATATAGTGGCTCCTTAGATTGTCAAATCTCAGACCATTTCCCTATTTTTATAATTCAATCTTTTTTAACGTCACCACACCCCAGTCCTACATCCCTTAAAACTCGACTTACCACCCCCAACAGACTAACACTTTTCAATGCTCTCATGGAACAAACCACCTGGCTATCCCTATTTAATACGGAACTTGAGATTGACTCCCTTCTTGACAAATTTCTTTCCGAAATTAACACTAGCCTCAACAGATACCTACAGCTAATTTTATCTACTACCCCTAAAACTAAAATCTCCTTTTCGAAGCCCTGGATATCTCCCTATATATTATCACTTACCTCGCATAAAAATGCACTATACTGTAAATACAGACACTCTCCTAACAATCATAATAAATCTAGATTCAGTTCCTTTTCAAATTACACTCGTTCAACCATTAAACATGCTAAATCCCGCTATTTTACTCGCTTCTTTCAGAATGGTGCCAACAATAACTCTAAATGGAAATCCATAAAAAAACTTATTCATGGAACTTCACCTCTTATCACCCCTTCTTCAAACCCTTCCACCCTTGATACGTCTCTCTTAACTAACTTTTTAAAAACTCTTCTACCGCCTACTTCTCCCTTACCCACTCACTTCCCACAACCATATTATCCTTTTCCCGTACATATAAAGTCGACTTCGTTTTTCATCTCCCCAGCCTCCCCGACGAAGTATCTTCCACCACCAACCAACTTAAACCTACTAACAGTCTGGACACCCTAGGCATCACCTCAAACATCATCATCCGCACATGCACTGGTTTCACCCGCCCTTAATGATCCTATTTAACATCTCCCGATCCCGAGGAAAATTCTCCTCCCAACTTCGAACTGCAAAAATTATACCAATCTATAAAAAGGCGACTCCTCCTCCTTCACAAATTACCGCCCAATTTCAATCCTTTCCTCATTCGCAGAAATTTTCGAGAGTCTATTCTACTCCCGCCTATCCTCTTACATCTTCTCAAACAATCTTCTTACAACTTCCCAACATGGCTTTATTCCAAAAAGAAGCACTTCGACAGCCTGCTTTGAACTCACCTAATACATAATTTCCAACATGTCCAATAATAATTTAATTGTTTCTCTTTTCCAGGACTACTCCAAAGCATTTGATTCCATCCCTCACGATCTCCTAATATTCTAATTATCCCAATTTTTCAATATCCGCGATCCCTCTCTAACCTGGCTCTCCAGCTTCTTATGAAACAGACAATACACCCTACATTTATTCAATAAAATATCCTCAACAATCACCCGTAATCTAGGCGTCCCACAAGGCTCAATTTTGTCACCTCTTCTTTTTAATATATTTATAAACGACCTAACTTATGTACTATCCCCTCTCCCGTTAATATTATACGCAGATGACGCTACAATATCCTGCGCTGGCTCTTCATTAAATACAATCAAGGAAACCTTCAATCCAGCCTTGAATAGACTCTTACATTGGAATATAATCAACCTTATGGCCCTAATCTTTATAAAACTTTATATGTCATCTTTCACCAACGCAACAAAAAGCTCGAAAGAACAAATTCTCACTAAACTACAACTCCCAACAGATTAACTCGGCCAAATGCTTTTAAATATCTGGGTATCCACTTAAGTTATAACCTCTCCTTGGATGCCCACATTAATGCTTTAGCTTCTACGCTAAACCAACGCTTAGGCCTTTTCTCCCGTCTTCATTTCTTACCATCCAACATCCTTCTTTTATTATATAACGCTTTAATCCATTCCTCACTTTCCTATGGTCTTCAATTTTGGGGTTCAACCACCAAATCTAACTTACTACGTCTACACAGATTGCAAAAATGGTTTGTACGTACCTTATTAAAACTAGGTAAACCTACCCCTGTCTCTCACCTTTTTAATTCTGTGGGCATAACTCCAATACACCTACTCTACCATTATAGCCTAGCAGTTTTCATATATAAAGCAATTAACAACATTATAACTACATCCCTCCCCCAACCTTTATTTACAACCGTTAGTACACCCCACTACAACACCCGACATAGAAATTCCTTCCCAATCGCCCATATTAGACGTAGCTACCAGCTCAAAAGTATTTCTATTGCCGGCAACAGACTTTGGTCCACCTTACCCCCAGATCTCCGTTCATCACCAAGCACCAAAATTTTCAAATCCCGTTTAAAGAACTTCCTCTCTGCACCCCCACCTAACTAACTCCTGCCACTCACCATTCCTCTCCATTTTTTTTAAATTGTTTTGTAAATGATCAAAATTGTATCTTTGTTCCCCATCCAGGGACCTACCTCGTCGGCCTCCGCCATACGAACCAGTCAGAACTAATCGATAATGCTCATCTGCTAGCTCACATTTTCCCAAGTGCCATTGCATTGGGTTCACTGCTGACGCTAGACAAAACTCGTTTAACCACGGTTATAGATATTCATGGTCATCGAGCTTCCGCCATTTTCAATTGTTTCGAGAAGCTAAGGAAAACAGATCGCGCCAGGTGCCACATAGATCGCAGTAGGGTAAGGCTCTAAATAGGTTACATCTCTAGTGCTCTAACTAGGGCTGACCGTTACCTGCAATAGAGGTTTTTCATTGAAACTGAAAATGCAAGTAAAGTTTCTATCTGTCGATAGGGCGGCGCTGCAGGCGCAGTTGGGCCGATTGTGCATGCAGCGCCACTTTTCAATAGAGTTCCCGCCCTACTGGGAGCCAGAAACTTTAGTTTCATTTTAACAATGGAGCTGGATGACTATGTATATCTATAGACCGTGGTTTAACCAAACCTATGGCAAGTGTTTTCGTTTTGTTAACGACTTTAAGATGTTGACCACAGTCATGACAATAATTAAATTAAGAGCAAGCGTATTGAATGCCTATGAAATGGATGTGATATAAAAAAACATATACCAGATCTTCAAAATTTAATTTTGAGTAAATTTTTGAGAATAATATTTAGTAATAATGCAATAATGTGGACTGATAATGAAGATCAATAAAAGGCTATTAATAGTGCATTATTTCATGCATGGGGACGAGTTTTAGCGCCACTGTGGCAAAAATAAGAAACCTGCTTGCCTCCCATTATAGATGCGGAAAAGCATTGAATGGACAGGCCTTCTACAATACCCAAAAAATACCCAAAGAATCACCCTTGAATTTTAGACCTATGTTTAGTAAAAAATTACCCTGTAAATTATAGTGAACCAATAGCTAAGTTGTGAAATACAAATCTGACAGAGTATTTTCAAGAGAAATATTATTATACTATTCCATAAAACCGATGTCATTTTCGAATATGGAAGTCAATTGTCCAATGGAAACCCCTATTTTAATGGTATTTTCAGATCGCACACCATATTTGAGAATATTTTATTCTTGATGTTTTTTCAACTGATCCTACCGTTTTGAAGATAGAGGCACTTAAAGTGTAATGGTATTTAAGAATCCGAAGTCAGAATTTCAAAAATCCAAAATTTTTCAGTATACACATTCAAATTCTATCTCTGTCTTCATCGATAAAATTTGGTTCATGTTTCGTTTTAAAAACGCATATTAAATAGTATAGCACTCCCATTAACAATTAGCTAAAAAACTATTGATTTAGAAACCTTTACTGGATGAAACGAATGATAGTATATACACGTTACACCTTTTAAACTAAAACAAAAAAAAAACGTGTAAAATAATAAGAGTAACAGTAATAAGGTTAAAATACTGTATTGCTTCTTCACCCATTTTAAGACTTAATGAAATTTAAAATTTCCTTTATAGATGCACTGAAGAAATTCACAAAAATGCAAAGAGAACAGTACAAGAAGGAGATTCAAATTCCGTGCTCCACGTGGTTAGAAACGGACGAGCTAATTGATTCACTCAGGGTGCACTTGTTATGCAAAGATTTCATGAGGGATGGCGAACAAAGCCAACTAAATTTCATAGAGATGGAAGAGATTTTTCAGAGAAATTCCCTTCAATTTTTGGTGGAAGGTTCCTCGAAATCTCTGAACAAAATCTTCTGCTGCAAATTGCTAAGAGACTGGGCAATGTGTAAGAGTTATGTTACAGACAAGTTCTGTATGTTGTTCCACATTGAAGTAAAGGATTTTGTCAACAGCACTTCCATTAAAGATGTGCTCATCGAAAAATTCCCGGGAGAAGAGGCGACATCGAAATTCGACATCATTACTGAAAACCAAGATCGAATCCTCCTCATTTTAGAAATCTATGGTGATGAAATCAGCGATGAAACAAAACGTGAAGTGGAGTCATTAATTCTACATAAACAGTTTCCTAAAATGACCGTCATGGTGACGTGCAACAATAGAAACTTTTTTCCAAACAGAAGTTTAATGACTATATATAGAAGTGTGTTAATCAAGCTGTTTGATGCATGTCCAACTGATACTGTTCTTTATAGGCATTGGTTGGACACAGCCAATCGCTTAATGATCACAATGAACGAAGGAAGCACGATGAATATCTTAGACTGCTGTCCGCTTTTCTTTGCGTCATTGCATTTAATGATAAGCTACAAACATAACGTGTGCATTTACAAAAAATATTTTAATTTCCTTTTCAACAAATTTTTAAATACACAAGAGCAAGGTGATATTTTCAAATTTCGTAATCTTGAACATAAATCCTTGCAAACATTAAATCTTTTCGGGAAATATGCACTAAAGAAGATAATAAAGAAAAAATGCGTGTTCATGGATGACAACGATATTAGTGTGAAACTCGGAGATAAAAATATTTTGCAATTTGGATTCTTGGTGAAAACGACTAATGTCTACGAACCAATCCATGAAAGCTTCCTTGCCTTCTTGGCTGCATTCTCCGAATTCAGGGTTTTGCAAGAGTCCGGTGATGACAACTTCAAAAGGGAAATCGAAAAATTAGTATTCAGAAAAGGATTACTCCCACGACATATGAGCAAAACGACATACAACTACAACGACTACAATTCTCTCTTCTTCCAGTTCCTGGTAGGATTATTAAACTCCAGGGCCACACTACTGTTCAAGGCACTCCTACCTCTCTGTAGCTGGTTCAATCTACAGGATATCTTTTTCGCTGAAATTCTTATGGAAATTGTCGACATTAACCCATTCGTAGATTCTTTCCGATGTGTGTTAACGTCTTTCTGCCCTCCGTTGTATGATTTTCGTAGTTTCGCTACACATTATAAAGAATTACTTTTGACGCCTATTTACTCAAAATTGTTTAATCTTGCACTCGAATCGAACATTGAAACACTCCTTATTGAACGTTCTCAACTTATCTTCTTGAACGCTAATGTCACTGTCAATCATTTGCTATTGTATATCGGTCCTAGTTTTTATGAACATAATGAAACTAATGGAGAGAACTTATTGAAATGCAAAACCCTTACCTTTAGTTTTTATGGAGATTCATTTGATAGCAAACGTTGGTCGGCTGTTGTTAGTGCCCTCAAATCGATCGAAGCAGAAAAAATTTGTTTTCGTTTCCAGAGCGACTTCAAAGATACAAATTCTTCACTTCTACGTTGTCTTCACGAAGAATTAAATAAAGGACAATGGAAAGAGAAGTCGATCCACCGTGTAATGCTAACGATCACCAAAAAGGATGATCCAATGTGTCTTCGTAAATTAGTCGATCTCGTTAAAAACAAAAAAATCATAGAAGCAGTTTATTTAAAGATAGAGAAATCAAAGAGAAAGAAGGAGTTTAAGTGTGGCATGGAATCCGATATACAAGAATTGTTTCACTCGATCGTTCAATCTGAAAGTGTCTACGAATTTTTAATTATAAATGAGGATAACAGTTTTTCTCCTAGTTTTGAATTCAGTCGTTTGCACGGAGCACAAAATAACGTACTCAACTCTGTTTTTATGCAAGGTTCCGTAAGTGCTTTGAATGAAAACAAAAGATCAAAGCCAAGAGTCAAAGAGGCACTCATTTTATGCATGGAGGATAGAATCGTACAAAATCTCGATGGGATCAAATGGTTGTGGTGTCATACGAAGTGCTTCAATTGTTTGGTCGAGGATCAGTGGCAACATTTAAAAGAATTGCAGGAACTGACATTGTCCATTAATGAATGTATAAAAGTGAAACCGTCCCTTTCGAATTTGATCCAATTAAAAGTTTTAACTGTGGATATCATCGACATTGAACGAATTCCAACGGGATTGGACCTCGTTTTTCGTGGACTGTGTTCTTTGAGAATCCTTCAATTAATTCATATTCCTCGTGATATTTCGCAATTCGATCGACTCATCGGCTGCATTGTTAAAAGTCTGGATGAAAAAAAAAAAATCGAAACTGAATACTACTCTCCATTAGACGAATTACTGTTGCATTTTAATCGTAAGCCGTGGAGTATGAAAAAATTCAATTGGTACAATTTGAAAAGGTCAAATGGTTTGAAAGAAATTTCTTATATGTTGCAAATGAATCTGGCGAAGCAGTGCTCTTGGGTCGATTGTTCGTTGAAGTTTCCACGTGATCTTCCTCGAAATCTGTTTCCATTAGACCATCAATTCACTATCAATTTGGAAGTGCACGGATCAAATCCATTGCACTCTCGACACAGTCATTGGGAATATCGATGGATGGATCCAGTAATTAAATATTGCATTACATATATTAGAGATTAATTTATTTGTGTAAATTTAACTAAATTTCCTTATATTTCTTATACAGTAATATGGTATGAATGTATTAAAATTTGTCATCAATACATACGTAACTATGTTTTAATATGTAAACGAGTCATTTTCTTTAGACATTTCATTATTCAATAAAATGGACGTTGTAGAATCAGCAAATTCGCGCCGAATTCCACGATTCTGGCGCATTCGATTTAGGTTTTATTCTTTGCTTGCCGGAGTAGTTCACCTCATACATTCCCCGCACGCGGCTTGGAGGGGACAACCGTGCGGCTTTTGGAGTTCCAACCAAGTTGGAATTTTCAGAAGTCCTTCCGAATGCGCATCCAATCAGCTACGAGTGAGCATCTCTCCAGTCCCAGAATCCTTAGCGACTGTTTCTAACCCAATTCCAACAGTCAAATCGTCCTTACTGAATTTTTTGCCATAACGTACTCGCCGTGCAGATATGCCTCGATTTCTATCGTTTTTCAATCAGAATCAGCATTTGGTGTCTGCTGAAAGTAAAACTACTCGGAATTTCTGCTTTGTGACACCTGGAATACAGTGCGGTTGCTTAACGCCTGGAAGACGTGGATTCTGCAACGGCTTTAATTATACACTGAGTGAGCATATTATTATGACCTCCCTGTCAATATCTCGTTGGGCCACCTTTTGCCTTTAATACTGCGGTGATTCTACGTGGCATTGATTCCACGAGATGTTGGAAGGTGGTGGGAGGAATCTGACACAATGTCTGATGGATAGTACTGTCTAGTTGTGCTAGATTGGACGGTGGTGGATCCAGCCGTCTGATGGTTCGTTCGACTTCGCGCCACAAATGCTCAATTGGAGTGAGATCTGGGGAATGTGGGGGCCACTGAAGTAAAGTAAAGCCTCCCTCATGTTCCTGGAACCACTCCTGCACAATACGAGCTCTGTGGCATGGCGCATTGTCCTGTTGGAAGTAGCCATCTCCATTGGGTTACGCCATCAACATGACAGTGTGGACTTGATCGGCGACGATACGGAGGTATGATGTGCCATCCAGATGTTGTTCAACAGGTATTAATGGACCCAACGTATGCCAGGAAAATATTCCTCAGACCATAACACTGCCCGCACCGGCCTGAAGGGTTGTACTCATGCATGCGTGGTCCATGCTTTCGTGCTGTTTCCGCCAGATTCTCACGCGGCCGTCTGCATGAAGTAACTGGAATCGTGACTCGTCAGACCACATGATTTGCTTCAGACGTTCAGACCCCGTCTTCCGGCTAACCATCCAGTCTTTAAATATTTTAACGACGGCTGCTCTTGAGCACCCCACGAATGCTGCTGTTTCGCTGATACTCGCTCCATAGCTCCGAGCAACTATAATCATCCCGCGTTCCAAGGCTGTTAAATCGCGTCGTTTACCCATAGTTGAAGAATAGAACACGTCTACTGTTGTCGACGACACTCAGCTTCGCTTTTTATATTGGTCCGGCCCGCTAGCAACATTGTGGCGACGTCCATGCGCGCATTTGCATAAACATGTCAGTTGGTCATAATAATATGCTCACTCAGTGTATTAGTGTCTTGGAGAGGTAATTTATATATTTTACTCAGTACTAATTGAATATTCGAAATGTCTCTAATCCTAACGATTTTATTGGTAAAGTTCATTGGGATTGACACCGCTTTCCGTTCTCGGGATGAACATATTATTTTTGTCGCAGCTTGTATAATTTTGCCGGAATTTTGTTATTGTCCGGTAGTTGTTCAATTTAATCAAATAAGTTTAATATATATCGGGAGACTACTTTATTAGAGGCGGCATTCAAGAAGTGGGTCCTCCTTGAGCTCTGATTACAATCATAAAACTTTTAGGACCGGATTATAGAAGGATTGTTCAAATTGGATAGAGGGTTTTTGTAAGCTAGGAATGGAACGTTTCATCTTGTCCCACAAATACTTTCTTACGTTTCGATTAGTTAACTGAATAATGACCGGATGCATTCTCTTTTTGAAATAAGCCATCTCTGTCAAGGAATTGTCGTAGCCACAACCGGTTTCAGTAACTTGTGGCATTGACGTTTCCATTATTATATGGCAAAAAAATGTGGTCCAGGAGAAATTCCTAGACTATTATTTCAACTTTTCTGTCCCTGTAAAGTTAACAACAAAGCTCGACTTCGTGTTATTTTCGCCATATTCTCGTCTTGTCATCCACTCATAAGATCATATCAATTTTTCCCTTTTTTCCATTCAATTTCGGTGGTCCTTGGCCCATCGCAGGCCAGCTTTCCTGTTTTTCTGTGTTAACAAAGACACTTTGGATTGTCTCCTGCTATTATAACCAATCGTGGACAACGTGATGAACTTTTGTGCACCTGTGCTGTACAGAGCTGTAATCTGTCGTGTTGTTGCCCTCTGTTGCCACGGAAAATACGTGTCAGGAGTCCCCTGTCAGCTCTTTGTTGTATATATCGCTTGGAGTTTTGTTGCAGAAAACTGCAATTCTCGAGAATTTTACACGTGAAAAGCTGTTGTCGAAATTTTGAATCGGCTCTTCTTGT
Source organism: Rhysida immarginata (assembly GCA_023313115.1). NCBI lineage: Eukaryota > Metazoa > Arthropoda > Chilopoda > Scolopendromorpha > Scolopendridae > Rhysida > Rhysida immarginata. Next base: position 101,843 of record JAHWFO010013757.1, read on the forward strand.
TCTTACTATGATGTTGCCTTTCAAAGTCTTTGCCTCAACCATAATTAGACTATGTCTGCTACCAAAAATTTTGTAGGTTTCATAACATATCGCCGTTATATCATCGTGATATACATAAGGACACGATTGTACTTTATAAAATTGGCACCACATGGAGTATGAGTGCAACGGTCTGCAAATCGGTCTTCTGATGGCAGAGATGCGTAATGGTTTTAGGATTCTCTAGTAAGGCAAAAGGACAAACATGGCATTTCAGGGTCACTGCTTTATTCTCGTACAATCTATCAAAAATAGTCTCTGGGTTGTCCATTAGGTATTGGTCGCTCACGGCCACTCGTATTTTTTTGTGTGCTGACACAGGACGTCAACTGCGATGTATGTCCGCAATCGATTCATTCTTTTTTCTGCTATTGAATGGTCCCTATTGGTAGGCCTCTACCCAACTTCATATTATACCATAGGGTATACGAAGATCGGAATGCTTTCCGTAGCTCTGCATAACATTCTCGTGCATTGGAGACGCGGAGACAGAATATTTTGATGTACGAACGCTGTTCAACTTTGTTAACTCCATTATCATCGATGCCAACAGGCGAGTGAGTTGGAAAAGATGGCCGGAGCAGACGCTGCACTCATACCCCATATGGTGCCACCCTTATACAGTCATCTTCGTACACTTTCAAATCTATACAGTTATATTCTTGTGTTGGGGCAAAAAAAATTGTTGCCATGACTTATGAATGCAATAAATCCTGCATTGTAAGATCCAATATGCTTTGTGCATTTTTGTTCCTTCTTCTGCCAGGAATCACCTCTCTAAACTCGGATTCGTCAGGTATTCCTTTAAGAGATGGGGATAATAAGAAATACCTGACGGATTCAACAATTTTCCCTAGCCTGTTAGGATGGTTATTTTAAAAAAGAAAAGTTTCCAATGGACCATCGGTAAGTATGGTGTCGTTTCATATAAAAGGGAGCTTGGTTGTAGGATGCCCCATAATAAATAACGAATTCAAACTAAATCGTTAGTTTTTATAGATTTTTATATGGAGGAAAACAAAATGAAAGTAATTATACAGGGGTTCATAAAATGAGGGATAATTATACCTGCATGATTCTTCACATCAAAATAAATAAAAAGTTCCTCTTGCAAAATGTCGAAATCTCAAATTTTTTTCCTCAAAAAATCGCTAGCACCAAGCTTTGACAGCACTTCATGGTGTCATTATGGCGTCATCAAGCATTATTCCATGTCATCGACAGTAGTGACAGAGAAGATTTCTTCCTCATTTCCAACACTTGCTATGACGCGTCAAGTTCCCAATGATGGCGCTGCAATTAAGCAAAATACATCAAACTTCGTGTGGTATGAAAAATTGGGTTTTCAACATTTTGCACGAGGAATATTTTATTTACTTTGAAGTAAAAAATCATGCTAGGTACTTATTATCCCTCATTTTATGAAATGTTAAAAGTGTTTTTGTATGTAGTATTATTCTTAGCATTCAAATTATGATCTGATGACTTCAGGATGCTCTCTGTAGTTTATTCATCTACCTTCATCCATAAAGGAAAGACGATGTTCCCTTCGCGTGGGTGTAGCAAAGGCAGCTCGGCACAAGAGATTTCTACACAAGTAAATTTTTTGTTTTCTATCGTTGTTACAGATAATAGTAATCATAGCAGCAGTGAACTTTATAAACTAACTTTAATTTTAATGTGTATTCGTATAGTAATAAGACTTTTATTAACAATGCTTTTAATTCTATACTCGAGACAAGCGCCAAAGGGCGTCTAACGACCACATAGGTAAATTCTCACAACGCAGTGAATTCCGATAGTGTTTTGTGGTCACCTGTGAGCAAGCCATCGTCGGATTCCACTTTGACACAATTTTTGGATAGCACTTTACCAGAGCATCGGGAGAGGGATAAACTTTCGCAGCTTCTACTTCATCACATGCAACTGCAGCCGTCAAGTAATAAGCGCGTGGGGTACCGATACTTCGCATGTTGCGCTTTACGAGGCCTACGCCGATTCACCAAATAGTAAGACCTTTTTATTCAGTTATTAATAAGAAGCTCATTGGACTATTTATTAACTTTACCATTGATAGCTTTTATTCTTTGTTGTATCAAGAATTTCTTATTCAATAACTATTCATTTTCGAAAGGTTGGCAATTTACTCATTCCGACATTTTATCTCATCATAGGCACTGTTCTTGCTTCCGTTTTTCAGCCCGCAGACCTTGAGTTCCGGCCCTCCTCCCAGCCAAAAGGAGCACATGACGCTTCCATGTCAAGGATCTTTAAAGAATTGTTTGTCAATATATTAGTAATTGTGAAAAGAATTTATATTTTATTGGAGTACCTATTCTCCAATTGCAGACTGTTTCTTTTAATTAAAACAATTGGTCGTTACTTAAATCTCTGCTATAGTCGATTACGACACTCACTTTCACATTATCTCATTTTCATTAAAAACTCTTAATTCAAATTAAAATTTCTTGAACGTGGATATTGGCACATTCATTTTTAGGTATGAACAATAAAGCGTTCGGTAACAAAGTCACCTATGTTCCATAGAGTTTACAGCCTTCATCACATCTTTCTCGTACACTTTGAGTCTTTCAGTGATGTATTCCCTTATGGCTTGCAAATGACGGATGTAGGGGGAAAAAGGACAAAAGACAAGAACCCTGAAATAAAATAAAATAAAATAAAATAGTTATGAAAATAACAAAGAAAATTCCAGTCTGAGGATTCCTATTTTTCAAAAATATAACATCTGAGGTTGTAAGGTTTTTAGGGGGGGGGGTGAGGTCTTACTGGCCTAATTAATAATTTAGAATGAAAGCCTAATTGATAATTATTCTAATCTATATACAAGGTGTTTCAAAATGAATATCGGGGTTTTGAGGCTTCGTAGTATTTATAACATTTAACTGACAATTATAAATAATACATCAAATGAAAGAGCAATTCAAACAGTTTTGTTGGTACACCTGTGGCTTAACTCAGTACGGGATTGGTTACACGTCTTTGTATACGAGCGCTGGATTGACTGCAAGGGACCGAATTACAGAGCTTGTTTCGCATAGCCTCCTCGATCACCCGATCTGACGCCGTGCGATTTTTACCTTAGAGGGTTCATAAAGGATAATGTGTATGTGCCTCCGCTACCAACTGACCTATCCGACTTAAGAAACAGGATTGAGGCAGTTGTTGGAACAATTACTCCAGACACAATGATCAAGGTTTGGGAAGAACTCGACTATCGACTCGAAATGTGCCGTGTAACGAATGGTACTCACATTGAACACTTGTAGGAAAAACTATTTAAGTTGCTCTTTCGTTTGATGTACGCTGCTTTGCGATGACATTGCCCCACCAACAAGGAGTTATCCGACCTTATCCATATTTAGTGGGGGGGTTCGCCTACCTCCGACTAGTAAACGATTAGATGCATGCTCACGGAACATGACCATTTGGGTTGATATAGGGTGTCCGGATGCCTGTATAGGCTCATCAGTTGACACCTGTGCGAGACGTTCCATGCAGTAGGGAGGAAGCAACTGCCTCGTGAACATACAGTACTGTAATCCGCACAACGGTCTCACGCATTTAACGGACTTTGAACGAGCTCGGATTATTGGCCTCTCCGAGGATGGATGGTCAACCAGACGGATTGCTGTCCATGTGTCGCGGGACGCACGGACGGCAGGCCGATCTTGGAGGCAATGGCGAGAGGAAGGCACACATCCCAGAAGACCAGGATTTGGGGCCCGGAGAAGCAAGTCAGCTCGTACTGATAGGTGGATACTGCGAATAGCGCTAGCCGGCAGAACCATCATCTTGCGGAAACTGCGCGACAGCATCACTATTCCCGGTATTGCTCCAGTGTCAATAGAGACAATATCACGCCGGTTACACACCGCGACAATGTCCAGTGGCACCTAAAAGTGCTCCAGCTCATTTTGTTAAAGCAGCTTTGCCATTTATTAATGAAAAATTTTGTAAAGCACTATGTCAGTGAATTTAAAAATGAAAAACTGAAGAAAGTGCATTGGTTGCAATGTGAATACAATTCTTCTGATCGAAATGAACACAAGGAACGTTTAATTAAATTAATTTTTTTTAACGTTATAAAAATTATTTTTACAAATTATGCAAATAATAAAACTGACAAAGAAGTTAAATCTCTGCTGCTACAAAAAAAAATTTATCCAGAAATGTTTTAAAATTTTGATAACATTATATAAAATCTATCTATCTATATATATAAAGATGGATGTTTGTGGGTCTGTGGGTCTGTCTGTGGGTGGGTCTGTACGTTTTTTATACAAATCTACAGTTTTATTCCGATCTTGATGAAATTTCGCATACATGACCTTCAAAGCATGAGGAAGGTCACTGTCTACTTCAGATTTCGAAAAAATAATAATTATTGATAAAAAATCGATATTCATGGTTATAGCAGGGCATATTAATGAGAAATATCGCATGACCAACAATGCAAGATAAAGTTTTTGCAACAATGGTATCAACACGCAATTCACAAACACTCTGCACGGACCAACAATATATATCTCATGACCAACAATGCAAATAAAAGTTTGTGCAACAATAGGTATCAACAATGGTTTCAACACGCAATTCACCAATAACAATGAGCTCAAAATGATGATGCAATGATAAAGCAGTCCTTTCCAAGAATTATAACAATGCAATATGGATAAGTTTCAATTTGTAACA
>JAHWFO010013757.1:114318-125768 GCA_023313115.1 Rhysida immarginata
TTATTAATTTTACGATTTTCCCCATTAAAAGGAGACTGAACTCATTTAAATTTAAATTAATCATTTAAACTCCTTAGATCAATAATTCACAATTACTATTAGAAATTAATAAAATTTATTTTAATTCATAAATATTTAACAATGATCAGTTAATTTTATTGAAACACTAAGTATAAGAATTTACAAAATTATTACTAATTAATAACTGATTTAAACATTTGATATATTAAAAAAGATTACTAAATTGCAAAAAAATAAGTTGATTGGGTCTTGTATCACATAAATGAATTCTGTATTTACACTGTCGTGATCTGTATCTTAGGTAATACTAGGTCGCGATCTGTTTGATTGTGATTTGTTTGAAGTAGGATCCTGCAAAAATCCCACCAGTCAAAACTCCTAGAGTAATAGCGCAAATGAGGACATATCCTAGAGATAAACCTTAATTTATATCTGACTTTTTATAATTTATACATTATTTTATCGAATTATTTGAAAAATATCTGGGTTTTTTTATCAGAACTTACTAGAGTTTTTATTTTCGTATTTGGAGAGGGGGGTCTTTTTTAAATTATTTTCTAATATTAATTTACCGAATTAATTATTTGGTGATGGCGTTGGCCATAAAATTTATACTACGTATTTTCATTATTGTCGTACATCCGGGTGAATATGATAAATGAAAAATTAAGCCACGAGCCTACATTACAGTCAACAATGACTTAATTGCTCAGAGCGTCGCGAACTCAGACTGGAATTTTCTTTTTCTTTCCTATTTTCATTTATTATTTATTTATACGCATTTAACATCTGCATTGTAACATTTTAACACCTGAGGCATCGTGTTTAAATAATCCATCAGCTTTTCTTTAATAAATTTGATACTTGGGGTCTTTGTTACTGTTTACATATACGGTGGCTACGCTATGACCTATTCATTAACAGAATTATTTTTATATTTGCAGTGTAAGACCATGTAGCGAATGTACAAATAACTCCCGTGATAAGAAAAATAACCAGATTTACTCCTACTCCAAAAGAAACGATCGATACTATAACTACTATCACTACCTCTGCTGGTCTTACCATTACTGATGGACTGGATATTAGTAACTGTTTTGCCCAACATTTCAGTGAAACTGTCTCTACTTCTTTCAACACATTCTCGGAGAACTGTCTACCTATTGTCGCTCTATTGATAATCTCATCTTAACGAAGTTCACTGATAGAGATGTTGCCTACGGCATTAATAGATTACGGGCCAAGCCTTGCAATTCTCCTAATGAGGTTCCTTCCTTTATTCTCAAAGGCCTTCGAGATGTCATAATTATTCCTCTTAGGCGCATCTTTAATTTGTGTCTAAAAGCTGGCCACTATCCTAAAATAAGGAAGAGTGCGGTTGTGGTTCCTGCCTTTAAGGGTGGTTATGCCAAACGGACTGATATTGCTAGCTATAGGCCGATCTCTATCCTTCCACCCACTGCCAAAGTCTTTGACAACATGTCCTTCATAAATATCTTATATCCTTCTACCCACATCATTCATAAATATCTTTTACAACATGTCCTTCCTCATGTTCCTGCGTGTTAACATGGTTTCATTCCCCGACGTTCCGTTGTGAGCAATCTTGTATCTTTCACCACTCATGCTCGTGATGCTCTTGACGTGATCTACTTTGATATGCAAAAGGGGTTCGACTCAGTCAATCATGAGTTACTAATTAAAAAATTGCGTGCGTATGGGATTGTTGATGAACTCCTTCGGATAATGCGCTCTTTCCTGTTGGATCGACAGTTTGTTGTATCTATACGACATCATTCATCATTGCCCTATAGACCTCACTGTGGTGTTCCACAGGGTTCTGTCCTAGGGCCTTTATTATTTGTTATCTTCACTGCTGACCTCCCCGAGGTGATTAGAAACTCCCATATATTGATGTAAGCAGATGGTGTGAAACTTTTTGGTAACATTATAATTGTCTTAATGCTCACCTGCTTCAGCAGGAAATTTATAGCATATGTCATTGGTGTGAGCAGAATGATCTTGCAATTAATGCAACCAAATATGACAAAAAAGACCAATTTTATCGAGTTCTCCTAGTCTGTTTGTGGTAATGTGCAAGTTGCCAAGCTTTGTGTCCGTGATCTTGGCGTAACCGTTGATAGCACACTTTCCTATAATTCCCATGTTGACTGTTCGTCTGAAGGCTTACATAGCTCTTGGTACCATAGTGCGCAATGGAGCCGATTTTCGATGCCCTTCTACATATGTTCGGCTCTATCGGAGTCTAGTTTTACCCATTTTGTCCTACTGTTCTGTTTTATAGAATGGGGGTTCAAATATGCAGTCTTGTAAACTGGATAGGGTGTAAAATGTTTTTCTCCGGTTACTGAAGCGGAAATTCCCGAATTTTGATGTACCTTCAGATCTGTGTGCACTCTCAGACATTAGAATGAAGATTGAATTAGCTGTGTGAACACCGTACATGAACTGAATTGAACTGAATTATTATAATTGTTGAATTTTTATCTGTGTAATTATTATTATATTCCTTAAATAACCCCATCTTGGGCCTTTGGCCTTTTAGTTTATTTCGTGGGTTATTCCCTGTTGTTGTTATCCATTATTATTATTATTATTATTATTATTATTATTATTATTATTATTTATACCAGATGGTTTGTTTGTGTTTAGTATTTATTTGCGTAAAATGACGGCCGTTTATGGGAATAAAATTATAATCACACAAAGAAACTCCGTGTTTACACATTTAGGTTATTTACTCATTTGGTATTAATTGTATGAAATTATACGATTAAGGAATCAGTAAAGAGCGTTTTAATTGTGGGTAATCTTACAAACATGGAAACACGGAATTATTTTGTGTGGTTTTATAGGACCGTCACTTTACGCAAATAAAATCATACAAGACCCACTCAACTTTTTTTTTGCAATTTAGTAATATTTTTTAATATAGCAAATGTTTAAATCAGTTGTTAATTGGTAATAATTTTGTAAATTCTTATACTAAGCGTTTCAATAACATTAACTGATTATTGTTAAATATTTACGAATTATAAATAAACTTTATAATTTCTAATAGTAAGTAATAACTTCAGAGTAAAATTCTGCGAAATTATGGGTCAACAGTGGCGTCTTTAAGTGATGTTTCACTGCAGGGCGGATACGAAACAGTTGCTCTGAATGAGTTGTTCATTTGGGTGTCTCTGAGGGATGCTTCTCTGCAGTGCACGCAGTGCTCGCAGTTACTAAAAGTCAACTTTGCCGAAATTTCATACATTGTTACATCATCCTACCTAGTCATAATTAGGAGCTTGTTATTGGTAGAAATGCGATTAAAGATGACTACTTATGACGTTTTAACAATGCATGACGTTTCCGCGCTCAGGCCTTGTCTTTAGGTGGTGTTAATATAACGATCAAAATCTTCGATTGTTACGTCATTATGTTGACTCCCAGGCCAACGAGAAAGACAGGCCTCGAAGCGGAAAAGTCACCTGATCATCTGGGTCCGAACAACAATCCAATCTTCATTGTCTCCATCTTGGATGTAAACAATGAGTGTTTTTCCGATTGTTGTTAACAATGAAGGTTGGATTGTTGTTCGGACCCAGATGGTCAGGTGACTTTTCCGCTTCGAGGCCTGTCTTTTTCGTTGGCTTCGGTTGACTCTGAGCCATGACGATAGTACTCTGATTACGTGATCATATTGACTCAGAGCATGACTCCGAGCGAATAAGTGAACGCACCCCTAGACAGAAGGCCTGCGCATAGAAACTGTATACATTGTTACATCATCATCAAACGGCAAAATTTAGGTCTTATATCGGTAGAAATACGATTAACAATAGCCGCTTTTGTGTGATGTAACAATGTATGACGTTTCTGTGCGCAGGCCTTCTGTCTAGCTGGTGTTGGCTCAGGCTGTTCAGATTTGTCTGTTCTGATCAAAATCCTTGTGTACGCTGAAGAAGGCAGCGTGGCTGCAGAAATGCGCATACGTCCTATTAAAAGTTTATGTGGATCAGTGGTTTCCTGTTATCTTTAATGGGTCATTTACTTTTTCAATAAATCATTTAACTTTAAATTTTTTAATATCCTTATTTTGTTCTTGAATTTATTTTTGCAAAATCCATCTGTTTGCATGATGTCACGAAATCAGTGTCATGGCTTGATTATATCGCGTCGGCTTCGGGCGTGACCACCGAGAGAGAAAGGCTGTGCAATAAAATTTAATACATTGTTACATCATCATGGATAGTGCTAATTTAGGGCTTATTATTGGTTGAAATACGAATAACAATGCACTATCTATGATGATGTTGTAACGGGCAAAAACTCGTGAGGTTGGTCTTCGCAGTGGTCGCAACGCTCCCTCGTACAGAGGTCTTCCTAAACGGAGAAGAAACAATATAACAAAATCGTTAGCAAGGAGGTTTAGAGATAAAAATATCAAGCATATCTAGACAAACTATCAACCGGACTTCCCTCTGCTTTTAGCTCGCACGAGCGAAAGAACGTGGCCGTTTTCCTGGTCGAAGTTTAAATATGGATTAAAAGTCTCTTAGACTACTATGTCTGACAAAAAATATCCGGGGCTTTATTATAAATTTCTCTCGCCGTCGAAATTTACAATTAGATCAACAAAAGATTATTCAACTAAACAACGTAATATGAATACAAGCAAGGCAGTGCGGTTATCCCGGGTTCCGAATGGCTGTAATCTTTAAAGTTCTTTTGAGTCGGTTAGACGACGAAATTCTTCACGCGACGTCTGATTCGTAGCTCTAGTATCTCACTTCCAACGTGTTTGTGATCATTCTTTCTCTTGAATATGAAACACATAGATAACGAAGAGTTTACCTTCATAACTTCCTATAATAAAATGTTGGTAATAAAAGATCGTATCGGATTCAACTAGGATGCACTGCGTTTTACGATTTTACACACATTAGCTCTAATGCATGCTACATAACAATAATATTCTTTCGCCACCGGGCGTTCAGAAGAAAAAAAATTTTAATTCATAACAATCAGTTTTAAATGATTTAAAAGAAGTTAACAGTCTAGGTACAGTCTACTCCGATCTATTCAGGTAAGTAAGTACGCTTTTCCAAAATTAGAGACATCATCCTTAGAGGGGCTAATTTAAGGCTTGTTATTGGTAGAAATACGAATAACAATACCCTTCTAATGATGAATAACAATGGATGACGTTTCCGCGCTTTGGCCTTGTCTCTCGGTGGTCACGTTCTAACCCAGCTTTTCTTTTTCTTATTACAAAGCTTTCGCGTCTACTACGTGTAGAGCTGCAACAATATTTTTCTATCTGTACAATCATTGTTACTTTATCCATTGTTTCCGATGCATTCGATAATAAACTGTCCGCAAATGACGTCTTAAATCTTGAATTAAATCGACTCCGTGATAGTGGGGCTGGGAAGCCCAAGAAAAAAATTTGGAGAGAAAGAAAACCGGATGGGGGAGGAAGGAGGAGAAAGAGAAAAGGTTTGTAACGCCAAACTGGCCGTTACAATGTAACAATGTATTACGTTTCATCGTAGAGGCCTTCTCTCTCGGTGGTCACGACCGGGGCTTGTCTTTTTCGTCGGCTACGGCATATATTAATTTCTTCAGCCATTGTTGACGCATCATACAAACACGACCAACCGATTGTTAACGCAAACACGACGGGTTGATTGTTCACACATGCAAGCAAACAAACATAAACTAAGTATATTTCATATATGTAGATATATAAATTATTAATTTCTATGTTTTGGGGTAATTTATCTCCAATTTTAGATTTTTTCCATCATTGTGGTAATATTAAACATCTGTGTGTTAAATTTCAACTTTATAACTTACTTCCAAGTTGCATTTTAAAACCGGACAAACATATAAACATTGTTTGAAAAAAAAATGTATTTACATTTTCACTTCGAGAGGATCAAGAAAAAAATTCCAAAAATTCACTCAAAATACCCTATCCATCCTTGCAGATTCAAAAATTTATTTTGAGCTACATCTGATAATGTAGAAATTTAGAGACGACAGAAAGATGTTAAAATTTTGGTGAAAGATGTTCCTAAATCTATATTTTCTTTTTCATACATTTTTAATTTTATACAAAAAACATCCAGGGCGGGATTCGAACCCACGACCGGGCGGACGCGAGTACTAGAAAGCTTATGTCCTAGCCCTCTCGGCCACCTGGCCCTCCTTCGCATTCAGGAGGTTACAAGTTGTTTGCGAAAATTTTTTAAAATTTTACAATAATGTTGTGCCGGGCAGCATACAGGTTTAACTTGTGTAAAAGGCGCAAAATGACCTTAGTAGTCGACGCCAAAATTTCTAATAAACCAACCAACCAATCTGCATGCGAGGCTTCGAGATCTAAGACGGAAATTTTATCTTTGTTTTTGCATGTACGCTGGCTAAAAAAAAATATGTTGGCACAAAGCAAAATATATCTTTATCGTCTCGGATTATTGTAAAATTAGCAAGCCAACTAAAAATAATTTTATCAAAATATGGCTGGAACACGGTTAATCAGCACGAATACAAAGAGCGACATCGGATGAACAACCAAAACGAATAGCTTTATATTGCTTTTATCGTAGCCAACGAAAAAGACAGGCCCGACATTGAAAATTCACATGATCATCTTAGTCCGACCAACAATGTAACCTTCATTGTTTCCATCTTCTAACAACCGGCACCCAGAAAGACTTCCAATTTCACACAACGCTGCTATATTAAGAAATTCCGAGAAACCTGGACTGTGGTTGACAAGACACGGAGTGGCCGTCCAATAAATGCTACTCGAGACAACCTCAACAATGTTTTTGGCGTCCTTCGTCAAAAGCCCACAACGCAGCACACGACGTTTGTCAGCAGGATGGGACTCCAGCACACCACGTTGCAGATGTTTGTCAGTGGTTAGATGTTAAATATCCTGGTCATTGGAATGGCCACCCAGATCACCTGATCTCACACCACTTGACTTTCATCTGTGGGGTCATTTAAAACAACTCGTATATGCAGAGAAAATCAGAAACAGATACCATCTCCAGCAACGCATTCAAGAAGCGTGTGCCAGCATTTGTGCGGAAATCCTTCTGCGAGTCCATGACGATTGGAATCAACGCCTTCAAATATGCCTTGACCAAGAGAAACACCATGTTGAAGACATGAAATGACTGTCCTTTATGGAGAACAGTCCAGCCTGTAATTCCAAACAAAATGTGTTGTAATTTTTGAACCATAACTGCTACTTCAGATCAGTTTACAGGAATGAAATTGTCTTAAAAGCTCATGTTATTTGATATATCACACAACCCCTTTTCCATTTACAAAAATTGACTTAGATTCAAGCTGGCCTATTTCAAGATGGCGGCCATGTTCGGTACATACCGTTAAAGATAGACCACCTCACCCATACCTTATTGGAATATTCAGATTTCCCAATTCCTTCAAGGTTTTCGAAAAAACAGGGTTTCCTGCGACTTTTGACTCACCCTGCACTTCCATTCCCACAACGCGCCTGCACGTTAACGTGTTATCGGCAAAGTGCTAGCTAACTTAAGTTTGCCTAGATAATCTTATGATTGCCTAGATATTTAGTCAAAATCTGAAATAATCTACTTTTCTGTGTTAAGCAAGCCTAGGAAGCCACATGAAGGTTCGGCATATCCAAAATTTGATCAGTGTTTGTAATGAAAGAAGTAATAATTAAAGTAACTGAAATACCAAGAAATCTAATATCAAAGTAAACTTGATCATTTGATTCTTGATTTATATCATAGTAACGAGTAACAAAGGATTCATCATGTGATTCGCATTGATATTGCCCAAACTGAAAACGTAGAAAGATGAGAGATGTGTAAATTTCAATTTCTAAGACAAGAAAGAAAATCCAATTTCTGGTATTCCGAAAAAGTGAGAAATTTACTTGAAAATCAGATGCACAATATAGAGATTCTACAATGTGGGGCAATTTTGTTGTCGACCTATTAATTATTTGGAATTCAATAAAATAACTTACCCAAAAACGTTCGTCTTCTGAGCCTATATACTTGGTAATGTTAGTAGCATCCCATAATGTGGAAACATGACTGTTGTTGTTTTCCAGCGCCTTATAAAAATATACCATTACGTGTGTTTCTGATTCTTCTTTAACTTCTTCAGCGAGTTTAATAACAGCTTCTGTGTCTTGTGCGCAAAAGAATGCATTAGCAGTCTCATGAAATTCTACTTCTTTAATAAATACATCAGTTGCGCTTGGTAAGCTTAAGTAATAGTCAGTTCTATCATAAAGCAGATATATGAAACCTGTAAAGCATGCAATCAGTATTATAAGCCAAAATATTTTTTGTCTCCGACTTGTGTGCTTTCTGTTTAAAACGTTTTCAACTCCTGGAATTGGAAAATCGTATTCATCAGTCTTCGTTTCTTCCTTGACATGCTTTCTAAGACGCCCCCAAAAGCAAGTTTTCATATCTTAACGTGGTATCCATCGTTTCTTCCGTTAATCTGTGAAGCAATTATTATTATTATTATCATTGTTGGGGGAAGCCAAACTCGGATCAAGTCCGGAAGCCAATGCCAGAGGCGGACCCAAAAGAGGGCCAAAGCCCAAGGGACTCATATGCGAGGGAGGGAAAGTTAAGCACTCGTGGGAGTATTGATGTTTGGATGTAGGAATTTCCTTACTATGTGACAGGTGTTTAGAATTGTGGCTTTCTGTAAGGTTTTGTATAAGTGTGTGTTTAAATTTAGTGTTGACAGGCTTTTGTGTAGCGAGTGTGGAATAACCCCACTGGCAGAAACAACAATAGGGACAATGTGTATGTACTCTGTTAACTCCCCAAAGGCGTTTTATTTCATGTGCAAGATCCGTATATTTAGTGATTTTGAAAGTGTATGTCTTTTGTAAATTGTATGTGTTGGGGATGGAGATATCAATTATGTAAGTCACTTTATTTTGCTTATCTACTAGTGTAATGTCTGGTCTGTTATGAGGGATAGTTTTGTCAGTGATTATAGCTCTGTCAAAATATAGTTTATGTGTGGTGTTCTCTAAGACAGTGTCGGGGATATATTTATAGTAAGGAGTGTGAATGTCCCTTAGCTTGTGTATCTTAGCTAGATGTTGATGTATGATGTTGGCTACCTGGTTATATCTGAGTAAATAATCTGTCTCCGTGAGTATTTTGTAACTGGTATAACGGTTCAGTTCTGCCCGTTATGTTCGTTGTTTTTCTGTTTATGTTTTTTTGTTATTACCCGAATGTTAAAAGTCGATTTGAAATGATTTTTATTTTATTTAAAGAAATAATGAACTTTACACGATTTACAGCAATTGTTGTTAAGCCACCATTGTCGCAGTGTCGCAGCTAATCATCATTGTCTGGTAACAAAGGTCGGCTGGCACTGGCGTGTTGGGGGGAAAATGGTGGTGGAAGAGAATAAAAGTAAATGAGGAGGTGATTGTTTTTCTTTGGAACGAATAAGTAAAAAAAGAGAAGAAAAGGAGGGGTAGAAAAAAAAAAGGGAGGAGAGGACACAGAAAGGACGATCGAGAGGTACGGATCGTCCAGCACCTTTCCGAGAAAGAAAAGGACTTCCCTAATACGCTTGACGAGCGGAATCGGATTTGGAGGCTTCGACGTTTTGGACGAAAAAAAAACATTTCCCCGATCCCCGCCCTCCGTTCTTTTTTTATTCTCCTCGTTCATCGTCAAGGAAGGTTTAACATTTGGACTCCTTATGAAGAGGGAAAATCGAACGACGAAGTTCTGTAGCCCTCGACTGGAAACAAAAAAAGATAAGTAGGCCTTTCAATTTCCTGTTTCTTGAGATTTGTATCTTCATTGAATTAATCGATAATTATGAACAATTTAATCAATTTATTGCGACCTAACAAAGATGATTGACGCCTCATCGATACGACGAAAACCAGTTGGTCAGGACTTTTGAAGCCCGCAACTACGTTCGAGAAACCATCAAGTAAGACGAACTTTCCTATTTCCTTATGGGAGCCCTGCCGTTGTGGTTTATCTCTTGGTCAGAAAACGTTAAAAATTAGAAATTAAGGAAAGGAGAAAAGAAAAAAAATAAAAGAGGAAATATATTTAACCTAAAGACTTACATGATAACTTTACCGACTTCAAGTTTTTTTTTCCTGTCAGTGTCAACTCTGCTTTCTACGGACCGAACGGGTAGTGGGTGGGTAACCTCTACTAACTAACCTTGTCCCGTTCCTAGTATGAATGCCTAAGTCAACTGAGTCCCCCCCCCCCCCCCCACTCACGAACGTTTTTTTGCTCTCGAAGTATTTGTCCTCCTACGATCCCGGGTTGTCGTTCAGGAAATATCGACAGTTGATTAAGGTTCAAGATAATTCAAAAGGTCAAAAAGATACGAAAGATTATCTATTTTTCCTTACGTACGCTACTCGTAAGTAGGCGTAGTCGTCTCGAATTCCAACCATTAATCTTAGAAGGATCCAACCAAAGCTTCTCAGTGATTGATTTACAGAGTTACTTGTTAATGACCCGTGACAATTATGACAACCGATAGAATATGACGAAAATGAATGGACGATTACCATACTGACCTGAACCTTACCCATTTAAGACTTTAATTCGACGTTTTGTCAATCTCGACATCGCAACCGAACTTTCCCTTTTGTTCTGATCGATAATTTACTCTCCTGTTTCTCTTGTGTTAATATAGACTATTACAGAACTCATTGTCGTTAATTAGTCTTGTTCATTATAATTTTTTTTTTTTTTTTTGAATTGTCCCTAGAGTGACAGAAAAGTGGTCTTTTATTTGAAAACCTTTCTGACTTTGACTAAGACTAATAAAATATTTGTCTTCCCGTCCGCCACTTTTAGGAGGGAACAACCAATCTAGGGTATTATCTTTTTAATCGTAATTATAGACAACCTACTCACTCGTAAATGAATATTACATTTCTAACAGGGTCTCGTTGACCTATTCGACTCCCTCCATCTTCGATTGCTGTGAGGATCTGTGTAGAAACGCCGATCCTTACACTGGATATGATGTGTTGGATGGTTTCCTCTGCGATATGGCATTTCCTGCAAGACCCGTCAGTCGAATCTTTGATAATATGTTTTCTGTAGCTTTTAGTGTTAATAACCTGGTCTTGTATGGCAATCATGGTTCCTTCAGTTTCCCCAAAGAGACTCCTTTCACTCAACCAAAAGTTCGACGCTTTTTTGTCGACGTGTGGCCGGTTGAGGTCAGAAGGATGTCTACCGTGGAGTTGCTTTCCGAGCCATGATTGAAGTTTAGTGCATGTTGTAGGAATGTTATGGGTGTTCTGCATGCTGTTCAGATTCAGAGTTGTTATTATTATTATTATTATTATTATTATTATTATTATTATTATTATT
>JAHWFO010013759.1:1064-12424 GCA_023313115.1 Rhysida immarginata
TTAGCCAGTCATCTCTTCGATCTCACCCTGAACACTTCTCCTCTCCTATTCATCGATTTAGTAGTCGACATGGATCCTCTTTCTCTGTGTGGTAATGCAAAAGTCTGATTGTTTCACGACTTTAATTAGTTTAAGTTTGTTTATTAATAAATAGCGTTAATTATCAACTGTTGTGGAAAGAGAAAAGGAAGGTGGACGAGAACGTTTGTGTAATTTTAAGAGGAAAGTTTAATCACTTTTCCAATTTAAAGCTTTCATCTACAAGTCTTTAAGATCATGCGTATACATGAAAAAAAAATAAATTATTCAAATCAATTGTTTCTAACAGATTAAATTTGAAATGGCGTCAATGGTCCGTACGAATGAGACAGGCGAGGTATGTCTCAAAGGTAGGTAGGCTTCTATGGTCAACTGTGTTCACTGGCGTGGCCTACGTGATAGATAAAGGCCTGCTCATTCGTCTTCTCTACAATGGTAGCAAATGAAATAAGTCAGGTTGGGCTTTCCTGCATTAGTATGTGCTTCCTACTGGCGACACCTAGAGGGAATTTAGAGTATTAACATTTCACATATTACGTCAGGGCTTTAGCACATACGACATTTATGGGAGTTGGGATCTATTCTCATAGATTTACTCAACTTTAATAATAATAATAATAATAATAATAATAATAATAATAATAATAAATTATTAAATTATAAACGTAGGAGTAGTGATAATTATATATTAAATAGGATGAATAGCACTCCTTTAATTAAAAGAAGACAAAAATTAAAATAAATAATAAAAAACAATGAAAAAAAGACACCCAAGTAAAAGTTTAAGGACGAAATATAAATGAAACACAGGACTTGTGAAGAAACTTAGATGAAACACAGAAGAAACACAGAAGAGACGAAGATCCAGCGAAGAAACGTTACACGAACACAGGGAGGCACACAGGTTACAGATGAAGAGGGTCTATGATGGAAGTTCGATGATTCGTAATACGTAAATGACTAACTTGAATAACGTTTTCGGTATTTTTTCCCATCCTCATTTAAAGTTTTTTGAATGAATGAAAGATATAATAATAAAAAACAAAACAATGTAATCTAATACAATGTGTGATATTATGATTATTTTGATTGTTGTGATCAGGATTGTTGAGTGCAAGGGAAGTGATATTATATTTTTAGTAGTAATTTCCATTTATTATTAATTTCTATTGATGGTTTGGCTAAATTTTTTTCATTCGAAATAATGTTGATGGTTTCTTTTATTAGTCTTTTTTATATTTTATTTCTTTACTAATAATTTTGATGTTGTTCCAATCCGGATTATGATTTTGGTTAATGCAGTGGTTTACTAAATGATAGTTTAATCTTTTTTTCTAAGTGCTCTTTCATGTTCTTTTATTCTTGTTATTAATTGTCTTTTTGTCTGACCTGTGTAACACATTTGTCAACACATTTGTCTGCCCCTCTTTTGCATACTCCCAGGATTTCTCAAAGATTTGCCTTAGAGCAAAGATGTGATCCGTCGTGCTTCGGCCAGGTCGGAAACCACACTGCTCCCCCGACAGTTTGGAGTCAACTATTTCCCGACTTCTCTTCTCCAGACACTTAGCGTACACTTTCCCAGGAATGCTGAGCAAAGAGATGCCTCGATAGTTGTTGCAATCTCTCCGATCTCCCTTTTTGAAGATAGGGATCACAATTCCTGTCTGCCATTGCTTAGGGGCCTGTCCAGATATCCAAGCAACCTGACACACTCGAGTCAGCCACAGGATACCATCCTGATTTAAGGCCTTTAACATCTCGGACCGGATTTCATCATCACCTTCAGCTTTGCCAGTCTTCAGGGACTTAATTGCCCATCTGACCTCTGTTTCAGTGATACTACCGTGACTATTCTCCGCTCCAAGGTGCACCTCGTATGCCCCAGTTGTTGTTGTCACCGGATTAAGAAGAGATGCAAAGTATTCCTTTCACCTATGCAATACGCTCTCCTCCGTTTTCAGAAGCCTCCCATCTGAACTCTTAATAGTTTGTGATGAAAGAGACTTCTTTCCACGGAGGCGGCGCACGGTCTGCCAGAACACCTTGTTTGCCGAACCATAGTCTGCCTCCAATTTCTCCCCGAACTTCTCCCAGGCCTTGGCTTTAGCTGTTGATACTGTCTTTGCTGCTGCTTTTCGCGCCTCCGTGTACCGCACTCGACTCGAAGTTGACTTATTTGCAAGCCATAGCAAATAGGCTTCCTTCTTTGCCTTGACAGCTTCTTGGACTTCACCGTTCCACCATGCAATCCTTTTCTCACCGCCCTGCGCCACACTCAGCCGCTTACGATCACAGCACAATGCAGCCGAAGTAATCACAGCAGTTTTAAACAACTGCCACTCCTCTTCAACAGTACCACGATCACTGGGTAGTTCTTTGAAACTTGAAGATATGCTATCTGCAAAGATCTTCCTCACAGCTCTATCCTCCAGTGCCTCCCATTTGATGCGCCAAGTTTGTCTGAACCTAGTATTTCGCTTGGTTGGCATGGATTCAGAGAAGGGCAAAGTGCAGACAACAAGGTGGTGATCAGTTGATAGTTCTGCCCCTCTTCTCACATGAGTATCCAACACTGATCGGAATAAGTCAGCTGAAACAATTACAAAATCAATCAGTGACTTCTGGTCCATTGCATCCCTGTACCAGGTATACTTATGGACATCCCTGTGCTGGAAGAAGGTGTTTGTGATGGAAAGTCCATTGTTGCAACAGAGATCCAACAAGCACCTCCCATTCGCATTTAAATCGGGGTCACCATTTCTCCCAATCACGCCCCTCCACGTTTGGTCATCAGCCCCTACGTGTGCATTGAAGTCGCCCATCAGGATGACAGAATCTGCACTCTCCTGCTAAGAGCAGCATCAACTTCATCTAGAAAAAGTGGGTACTCTGTGACTGCATTCGGAGCATATGCAACGAATAGAGAGAGAGACCGTTTCCCTATCTGAAGCCTCAGGAGACACAGTCTTCCACCTTAGGGGTTCCAATCTGCAACATAATCTGCCAGCCGGGGACTTGTGAGTATCCCCACTCCCGCCTGGGCAGTCATGTTAGGGTCGACACCAGAGTAGAAAAGCTTCCACCCTCCTTCTAAGTCCACAGTTCCAGAACCCGGACGTTTCGTAGAGGTAATGCCTATGATATCCAGTCGATATCGTTTGGCTTCCTCCACTAACTCTGATTCCTTTCCTGTCATGGAGAATACGGTCCAAGTGCCGATTGACAGGACCCGATCCCGTTGTCGGTTTACCCGTTTCTCCTCCTGGGTAAAGGCATGCGCTGCCCCCGACCGTTTCCCCAAGCGCATAGCGAGTGCACTGGTGGGGCTTCTCGGAGGCATTGCTCCGAGATAACAGCCGGGAGACTGTCGACTTTTTTTCGAACGAGAGCCTCTGCCTAACTCCCGAACGCGGGTGACTTTAACCTGCGCCACACCCGATGCTGTATGAATTCTCTCATTTGTCAACATATTTCAAGTTAGTCATCTACGTGTTACGAATAATCGAACTTCCATAATAGACCTTCTTCATCTGTAAATGTGTGCCTCCCTGTGTTCGTGTAACGTTTCTTCGCTGGATCTTCGTCTCTTCTGTGTTTCATCTAAGTTTCTTCACAAGTCCTGTGTTTCATTTATATTTCGTCCTTAAACTTTTACTTGGGTGTCTTTTTTTCATTGTTTTTTATTATTTATTTTAATTTTTGTCTTCTTTTAATTAAAGGAGTGCTATTCATCCTAATTAATATATAATAATAATTAAAATTTTATTATAATATTTGATGAAATATACACGGAAAATCTGGCATTTACAGAAGCCATTATTGGCTTATATTGGAAAGTCGAGTTTACAAATAAAATACTTAAAAAATAAATATACAAAATTTGAAAATTCGTAAAAAGTTTTTTTACAAGATAAAATTAGAAGGTATTCCGATTATTATGAACATTAAAATGTATATACTTGTATTTTTATCCTGTAATAAAGGTTTTTAATAATAATTATTTATATTGTATTTTTTTTAAAAGCGCTTATCCATGTTTTTATTGTTTTCTGCATTGTTTAGTTTTTATTAATAATGTTTAACAAAGGACAAGCGCATGAAAAAAAATGCCAAATTGGCTACGTTGCTTGAGGACTTGTGCCACGGCTTCCTAGAATAACCGTACTTGTGCTTTCTAGAAGGCCGTGCTTGTGCTTCCTACTGGAGACCTCTACCGACAGAAAGACATAACAGTTCGCTTTTTGCCGGTAGAGGTCTCCAGTAGGAAGCACTTCCAGCAGCTGCTCCTGATTACACGATTTCACAGCGAATGAGCAGGCCTTTATCTATCACGTAGGCCACGCCACTGGCAAGTCCGATGTCCGAATGCTGTGGCTACCGTAATGTCGGGAAACGGCGACCCATTCGGGTTGGACATGCGCTCCTGAACACTGGAGTTTAAAGAAATACAGTCAATTCTCGTTAATACGAAACTGGTTAGTACGAAATTCCGGTTAATAAGAAGACATTTTGTGGCCCGTCCCCGAGAAAGCAATTACTATGTAAAATTTTCTGCTTTATACGAACATATTTTCATTAAAATACGGTTTATACGAAGGAAAATTTCATAATTTTATTGAAAAATAGTCCTTTTAGGAACAATTTTAATGATAAAATTTCAGATTTCGAAGTGTAAAGTTAATAAAAATAATTTTCAAAGTCATTTCATATATGATTGCTTCTGAATTATTCGAATAAATGAATACTCGATTTTTTTAATCAGTCGATACTTCGATATTTATTCGATTATTCGATAAAAAATATCGGTTATTTAGTCGAATTTTTCAAACTAACGAATCACGTGCTTTCAAACTAACGGGAAATCTGATTCGCGAAGTCTGAATCACGTGCTTTCAAACTAACGGGAAATCTGATTGGTTCAGCTATTCAGATCTGAAATCCTGTCACATGGCGCTCAAATCTTTATTTAAACAAGTGCAATATCGGCATTCCCGTTATTATGGCGGGAGACCTGAACGCTAAACACTCGCACTGGAATTCAAGATGCCATAACCAAAACCGTGTCCTTTTGTATGGCTACGTGCAAAGGCAATCTGATATTATTGCAGTAGGCCCTGTGGATGATACATATTATTGTGATCATTCTCCTTCAAGCGATCATTGATATTGTGTTGTTGAAGGGCTTCTACAAATCATTCAATATCTATACTGTCAATGATCTATCCTCAGACCATAAACCAGTTGCACTAATTTTTGACAACGTAAACATTGACCTCAAAGAAGAACTGAGGCTCAAACAAGACTGGAAGTTTTTTAGAGATATTCTCAAAAACGATGACGACACACTAAATAACGTACATAGTACGTGCGACATAGATACCAATGTGAAAAGGCTTACTACACGTATAAATGCAGCTATTGACTCTAGTGCTTCACCCTTAGAGTCGAAGCGAGCTGATCACCTTGATCTCACCCCAGAAATCAAACAATTAATTGAACAAAGGAATAAGGTTAGAAGGCAGTGGTACCGAACTCGTGATTCATGGCTTAAGACCAAATATAATAGGCTCACTAGAAGAGTTCACGAGGAGGTAAAAGCACTTCGTAACGACAGGTGGAACGATAAAGTTAAGAGTCTGTCGACCAATGATGCCAATGATCTCATCCGCGATGAACAATTTGGCTTTCGCTCAAACAATTCCTGCCAACTCCAAACATGGAGGCTTGCAGCGGATATCAATGAGCCCCTTAATCTGTCTAGGTATTGTGGGGTCGTTTTCCTCGATGTACACAAAGCCTTCGACCAAGTCTGGCACGATGGTCTTATTTTTAAAATGATTATGGATGGATTTCCTCAAGACATAATTACTCTGATACACTCGTTTCTCTCCAACCGGTTCTTTCAGGCCAGAGTTGGAGATAGTCTATCTCCTATGTATGAAGTAAAAGCTGGTGTCCCACAGGGTTCAGTCCTGGGGCCAGTATTATTCAATTATTTTATGCGAGACTTTCCAAGTCCTTCCAATTGTAAGCTCTTTTTTTACGCAGATGACGCTGCTATACTGACCTGTGCTCGTCAACCAGCCGTAGTCGTCTCGCGGCTGCAGAAGGCTCTAAAGGAGTGTGAAAGCTCCCGTGTAGAAACAAGATTAATTCACTCCCGTCGAGTATTCATCACTTGAAACGGAGAAATAAAATTCTTCTATTTTAAAGTGTGAAAAGCTTAACTGCTAGCTGGGAGAGTTCTTAATAACTTACTACTTAACGTAATACTAGGGCTTTAACTAAGTTCATAGTTTATGCTAAATATAGAAAATTATACCCCGACACGTTAATAAAGCAGCCAAGCGTGGCTCGCGGCGAGAGCTCTCTTCGCGACGCGCGCTTGCAATGCCTTGGTCGTCAGCTATCGAGTCGGGCTGGGCACTCGTAATGTGTGCAGAACGGTCGTACTCCTTTTCGCACGGAGTAAACTCCACAACCACGCCAGGCGGTCCTTTGCCAGTCGATGAGCTGCTCGCTGTCGTCAGGGCAGCAAGGCGATCGTCCTCTCCGTCACCTTTCTCTATGATCGGCAGCGGGGCAGGGTTCTCGGTGTCGGCGTTGCGCGATTCGATCGTCGAGTCGTTCTGGGGTGTCCTTATTAAATCCTGCTGGCTACGATTCGTTTCGAATTCATCTCGAATGACATAAGGGATAACGGACCTCCAAATTACATTTGCCGGGGTCTCCGTCTGGCCGGCGCTCGTTGCTTCTCTCGCGGGGCGTTCCTGTAAGAGCAGTATTGTAAAAAGTCCTGTTATGGCAATAACGTCGTATTTCACTTGCCTGCAGAACCCGCCGTGTACGTCGGTACGAATTTCTCTGGTCAGCCCTACTTCCTCTTGGGTTCAATGTCCTTTTGTCGGCACTCAGGCTCGCCAAGCTGATGTCATTGGTTCGGGCCTCGTACTGCTGCTGAGAGAAGTTTCGCTTCCTTACTTGGCCGTGGCGTCAGGAGGAATTTTTCTGAGAAGGCGTTGGCTGCTTTCGAGCTCTTAAGGGGCATCGGGACTGGTCTCCGTCTTTGCTGTTGGAGCTAAGGCATGTTATTGCCTCAGCAGATGCCTAAACTTGAGATCATAATGGCAGACATCTTAATGGCAGACATCTGGCGCACATCCTGTAAAAGCTCGTGCAGCCCTTAACGGACTGCTACACTTTTAAAAAGGCCTTAGAATCAGTTCCATCCGCAAATCCGACGAACCATTAGAACTCGGGAAGGTAAAGAAAAAAGAACGGTCCCCTCCGACGACCGAGCATAAACGCCTCGATGTTGCAAATTTATGTTTAAAATACCAGAGGACCTAGTCACTTAATCTGAAGAAAGCACCTTAGATGGAAAGCTGCCTTTTTCCAGACTGCAGAAGGCGCAGATACTGTTGTTGATGATAACATGTGCCTCATGGATCTCTCTACGCGGGCACACCACACTTCTCTATTTAAAAACATAATAGGCACGACTACGTCCAATTTATATGGTTCGCCGGTAGGACCGTCAAGCAGAAATTGCACAGAACAAGATGAAAAGTTTTTCAGGACTCAATATGGTTTTTTTCAGTAATACTGCTTGAAGCGATCCCGGATGGACTGAGTGAATGGACACTCATAGAACACGTGTTGGACGGACTCCTCAATACCATACACTAAGCAACCAGCAGACCTCAGCACTCTCCCCAAACCGTGGTGCAGCAATCTCCATTGGAAGCTGAATACTGATCGTTCAAACGCAACCGTTTTGATTGTTTTCAAAATGCTCGTCCATGGATAATCTGAGTGAAAACGGAAGATGTCGGTGGTCTCACTCAGACTGGTCTGCTGGAAAAACCAAGATAGCTTTAAGTGACTCCACTCTTGGGAATCTAATTGTCGCAATCGGGGAATGAATGTCACTAAATTGAGTTGAAAGTTCTTTGTAAAGTCCGGTTGAACGAAGGTCGTAATTATTGGCAATGAAGTGGATAACGGTAGCCTATTCACCTTAAAAAAGAAACGCAGATGA
Organism: Rhysida immarginata; assembly: GCA_023313115.1. Lineage (NCBI taxonomy): Eukaryota > Metazoa > Arthropoda > Chilopoda > Scolopendromorpha > Scolopendridae > Rhysida > Rhysida immarginata. Next base: position 9,148 of record JAHWFO010013759.1, read on the forward strand.
AGAAATACAAAGTTCGCCCAAATCGGAGGAGGGAGTAGAAACACCCGATTCATAGCAGCCATCCTAGCTGCTTGAAGATAGGATCGTAGATTGGGCAATCCAAGTCCCCCTCCCTCAAATGGGGTAAAAAGGTACGCAGAGCGAAGTGGGTGACTTCGGATGTTGTTTCCCCACACACAGTTCACAATTTCTCTACGCACTTTTTCCAGAAGCCGATGAGATGGCAAGTTAAATAGGCAATTAGTAGTAAGTATAGGCAACACATGCGTTTATAAACCTCACCTTGACAAGCATTGAAGTTGAGAAACGAAAATTCTTGCCAAGGCGAGAGACACATTTATCTATCACTTGTTGCCAGTGGCTGGAATCACTATCCGGTAGAAAGGAAAACACGTAACCTAACACAGTCACTTGGCCACACCATGTTATTGGAAAATTCTTTAGATCGTCGGCAGTCCATTTTCCAAAAGCGATGCCTTTAGATTTGACGAGGTTGTTGGAACTCCCCGTCGAAAACCTAAAGCAATCAAAAGGTGACTTTATAGATGTCCAGGGAATATGCATCAGATGCGAAGAGCCATCGGCATAAGCCAGCGTCCGGATGTTGATCGACGCTACTGGTAGTTCATATCCCCGAACATCAGGGTGGCGATTTAAATGCTGAAGTAATGGCTCCAAGTAAAAGATGTACAGGAGGGGGGAAAGGGGACACTCTTGCCTAACACCCTTAGACAACAAAAAGAAGGACGAAGTGGAGCCATTAATCGCCACACATGATGTGGCCGAAGCATAAGTGCAGAGATTATCACAGCAAATTTCTGGAGATGAAGATGATGAAACACTTTGAAGAGAAATTCATGGTTTACCTTATCAAAGGCCTTTTCCTGGTCAAGACTTAACATAGCAAGTGTTTGCTGTCGACTTTGCCCTTCTTCCAAAACACATCGGGTAGCAATAAGATTGTCATTCGCCGTGAAGGTATCGAACAGGATTGTCCCAGGTCAAAAAGTTCCTCAGCGAACAATTTAAGTCGTTGTTGGAGAACCCCAGTGAAGACCTTGTAATCTGTGTTGAGCAGAGTTATCGGCCTCCACTGGATCACGAATTCTGGATTTGGCACTTTGGGAAGCAGAATAATCTCCCCTTTAACAAATTCCGATGTGATGAAAGAAGGGTCTTGGATGATGGAATTAAAAACTTTCACCAGGAAAGGCTCAAGAAGTTTCCAGGTCGCTTTTTAAAAAGAATACGGGATGCCATCCCGCGACAGAAACTTCTTTACTTCTTTACTTACTTTGGGTTTTCCACGTGTTCTCCTTGGTTCCTGCCGAATGATGAGAGCTTTGCTCTCGAAAAGCGCTTCCAGGTTGTACTTTTTTGTTATTTTTGTTTTTGTTATATTCTTTATTACTTTTGTTGTGGTAAAAGAGCCCTTCTTTATACTTAAATACCAATCTTCATTGTCTCCATCTTGGATGTAAACAATGAGTGTTTTTCCGATTGTTGGAAACAATGAAGGTTGGATTGTTGTTCGGACCCAGATGGTCAGGTGACTTTTCCGCTTCGAGGCCTGTCTTTTTCGTTGGCTTCGAGCATAAGGAGATGACGACGACGACGTTTAGCAGCGTCCAACCCAATCTTCCGAAAAAAGTGTTTGATTTTAGTCTTTATTACTAACCACGTCTCTAACGTAGGAGGCACATTGTGGAGATGTTTTTCCACAAAATGAGCGAACATACTCTTGTACTCTTCTTCGTCAAGTAGAGAAACGTTTAGGAACCAATTGCGATGCTGATTACTGCCTGCAGCTGATGCTGGAATAGGAGGGTTCTCCGACCATATGATGGCACTGTGATCGGAGAATGAGCATGGAATGACCTCCATTTTACCAGGTGTACCAGCAAACGCATTATCAATCAAAAACAGGTAGAGTCTTGATGACACAAAGAGTGAACCCAGGTTGTTCAGTTTGTGGATGGTGTGTCCAAACATCGAATAATGCGTTTTGCTGGCGCAAACGATGCACATACCCAGACGAAAAGATGTTACAATCGTCTGGACAACAGTTCAAGTCCCCAGCAATCACTACAGGCAAAGTTGTGCACAAAAAATTGTTAATGCACTGAAAAAAGTCCGTTTCTCTACCGCCGTACATGAAGCATACACATTAAACAATCGGAACTCGATGCCAGATGATGAAAAGTCCATTGCAATTACCCTGCACTCGTCGTCAAATACGCAATTCGACACCGTAATGGAGGGATTGAATATGACAGTGGCTACCCCTTGCCCATACGGTGACGAGGACTTTATAAAAAATTGTCCGCATGGATATTGACGGCGAAGACCAGGGAGATTGTAGCACTGTTGTAAAGGGGCCAACTTCACCTCTTGAAGAAAGAGAATATCCGGTCTGTACAGGGCAATGAAAGTCGATAGAACCGATTGCTTAAAAGAAGAGCCAAGAGAACGCACGTTCAGTGAGATGTCCTTCATTGAGGATTTAAGATCTCGAAGACTGACCTGTGTTATCCGGAAACTTCAGCCTCTCAGATGTAGAAGGAGGCTCTGAATTCTTCCGCCTTGGAGATCGTGGCCGACTCGAAGAGGAAGAAGAATGGCTGCGCTGATGGTCTGTGCAGCTGTCTCGCTCTGTAGAAGAAGAGGCAGTAGTCCCATCCCTTCTGCTGCGATGACGTCTGTTGTTTTTCTTGCGAGGACTCTTGGTCGATGCAAGATGATCCCGCCGTTTCGCCACTGATGGGTTCGTATTCCCAGCAGTAGATGATAATCTGGCCGGAGAAGATGTGCAGTCTGTCTACAGCGGCTGTGACATCGAGGTCTGTGCTGCTGATGGAAGGGCTGGAAATTCCTCCTCCGCAAAAACTGATTCGGAACACAATGAAGCGTCTGCGTCGTCTTCTGCTGCCGAGCTTGCCTCCTCAATTATCGAGATGTCGCCTGATGGATATGGAGAGGAGACCACTTTCGAAGCCACTGGAGGCAGGGGGGGAGGTGGAGGTGGCATTTCCTCCCTCGACTCAGCAGGACGAGGTGGTGGAGTTGGCGTCGCACTCAGTTTCTGAGGAGGAGATGAAAGCAGAGTGTCACTGCACAACACTGATGTTTCCTCCGGCGATATTATCACTGCTGACTGCTGGCGTGATATTCCCTTTGACGTCGACGGCGGAGCTGCTGGTCCTGCAGGGGTCCTCTCCTGGCAACGGTGTTATTTGCCTACGATGGATTGACATGATTCACATTTCTTGAGGAGAGG
>JAHWFO010013761.1:0-12256 GCA_023313115.1 Rhysida immarginata
CGTATTCCGGAAGGTCGTGAATGAAAAAATTGAACAAGGCCGGGCCCTGGACTGAACCCTGAGAAACACCCGCGTTGACGTCACAGGGGTCAGACAAAGAGTTACCAACCCTGATACGATAGGATCTATGCGATCAGAAGGAGCGAACCAAGGCAATCAGCTCGTCAGGGAAACCACAATGTATCATTTTAAAGATGAAACCGTCGTGCCATACATGCTCGAAGGCTTTATGGACATCGAGAAAAACAATCCCGCCGTACATCGAATAATTGAGAGTTGGCAAATCTGGAGCTGGAGCTGCGAATTAGATTATTTGACTCGCAAAAGTTATTGAAACTCTTCAGGATTGTGCGCTCGAAGACCTTAGAAAGAGTAGGCAATAAGATGATGGGCCCGTAGCTGACAAGTAGAGCATATTAATGCCAGGATTAGGTATAGACTGAGTTTTTCCAGGGAAGTAGCCATGGTTCCAGCAGTCGTTTAAAATCTTAGTAATAGTGCAGTTCACCTTAGGAGGCAAATTCTTGAGAGCACTATTACTGATAACAGAGTTTGGTCGACAATCGACAATCGAACAGCGCATGGAAAACGAAACGAGCGGTCCGAAAGCAACGTTTCCACTGCCATACTCATCCAGGAAGTAACCAGGGGAAGTACACTGAACAAGGCAAGAATCCAGATGAAACCTAGTTAAGTCATCCAGTGTATAAGATTGGGTCCTTTTCTATAAGGACGAATAAATTGACTGTTGATTGACGAGGGGCACGTGGAGCTATGAGATCCAGTATTCGGGAAAGATGGCCTTTTGGATGTCGTCAAAATTGATGCCCAGAATGTGTCGAGCCTGCGATGCGTGAGGAAACTTCTAAACGTGAGAGGATGCTCCAGGATATCTGCAACCAGAGGATTGGGATGGTTTTTAATCATTGGAAGCAACATCTTCAGTGACTCCTGTACATAGCTGCCAATTGGAGGTATATGGAAATCTTCAGCAATAGAAATGTTTGTTGCGACTCTCCTGTCAAGTTGGGCGATAGTCCTCAGGGTAACGTTTTGGAAAGTTTGGAGATCCTTCCATCTGGATTTGCATATTGTAACCCAGGCAGGCATACCATAAAGAAGAATGACTCGTACAACCACCTTATAAAGCAAACATTTGCTATCCATTCCAAGGGCGCTGTTTCGCCCCAGAAGAGCAACTAGACTGAACTTCGCCTTCTTAGTTCTATTTATTGCATAGGAGACGTGGTAACCCTAATTTAGCCTGGCATCTACCACACACAGAGGTATTTATAATTTTTTACCTACTTGAGCTCTTTACCAGAAAGGAAGAGAAGACTCGGGGGTTTTCGATGTTTCTTCGTAATGAACATCGCCTTGCACTTGTCAACGTTTAGGTCGAGTCTCCACTTTACAAACCATTTCTCTCAAGAATGAAAGGCCTTTTATAACCGTGATATGACGTGAGCGGGATTGCGGTCAGTAGACATGAAGCAGCCAACCTTGACACGAAATGTCCTGTTTGACAGAAAGGAACTAATCAAGGTAATCGGTTCGTCCAAAAAACCACAAGTAATCATCTTGTATATGGGGCCGTTGTGCCAAACCTGATCAAAAGCTTTACGGGCATCCAAAAAGACTACACCACCTTACTTAGCACAGTTAAGAGGAGTGTTTAGATCTGCAACAAGCCTCCAGATCTGAAGTTGGCAAGCGTGACCTGGGCGAAAGCCAAATTGCTCATCACGAACGAGATTATTTCCTACACAGAATTCGTTAAACCTCTTCAGAATGATGCGTTCAAAGACTTTTGATAGCACAGGCAGCAAGCTTATGGGTCTGTAGCTGACTCCAAGAGCAGGGTTTAGACCAGGCTTTGATATGGTAACTATGACGGACTCTTTCCACTGGTCGGGTAAGTAACCAAGTTTCCAGCAGTCATTTATGGCTTTGGTAATGATCGAGACAATATTAGAAGGCAAATTATTGAGAGCACTGTTAGTGATGTGAATCAATACCTTGCTGCTTTCTTGGTTTTAAGCCGCTTGATGACGTCGGAGATTTCTTGGGCACTAATAACTTCAAAGAAGAAAGCTTTTACGCCTTGTTATCGATGTTTAAGCCCTCAAACATAGCTTCACTGGACGGTGGTCAGAAGATAAGTCGTCGACTGTGTATATATTATAGGGCTTGAGGAAACCTTTAAGAACTGCAATATCCAGCACGTCGCTAACAGGAGAGAGGTCGCAGTAGTACGTGTCATCAAGGGGACCAGCAAAGAAGGTGTCAATCTCGATTAAAATACATCCATATAAGATATTGTCGTTTTGATTGGAGCATTTGGAGTTCCACGCATGGTGCTTGGCATTCAAGTCGCCCGCAATAACAACTGGAATAGGCCAGCAGAGCAGCTCGTCAAGTTCGCACGGATCAAGCTTGTGCTTAGATGAGATCTAACAAGAGATGAACTTGATTTCACCTGGGTCCATATCGTTTATAATCACGGAGACTGCTTCCATTCCCACAAAGTTTGGAGTGACAGACTCACGATGATCAAAGCCGTCCTCAATAATGATCGCTGATCCACCAAAAGCGTGGCTGGCATTGTTACCAGGCGGCCGATCTTTGCGATAAACACGATACCCAGGCAAGGTGAAGGCTTCAGTAGATTTCAGGTGCGTCTCGCACACGATGTCGACATTGAAGTTTGTAAGGAAATTGTAGAACTCGTTGCGCTTGCGAGCGATTCCCCTTGCATTCCAAATATTGCAACAGAGTTTCCCTTGATTTACGATTTTGTATGGGTGTCTATCCATAATCATTTGTTAGATTCGTGAGAGGCAATCTCTGGCACTGCTTTTCCACTTTCCTTATACTGATTTAGCAAATTTCCTAGGAACCTGTAAATATCACGCAATTGATTGTGGTCGACCGTACGTGTGTTCCTAGTATCAGCAGAACTAGATGCGATCAAAACATAGGATTTTTCTTCTACCATTTTGGTGCTTTTGATCCTTTTGACTTGTGGATATTTGGGACACATGGTGTAGCTAGATATGTGCTGACCAAAATAACGTATATATTTTAGGGGGTCTTTGCCTTTTATGATAGTATAATCCCTCAACTGATGGTAGCCAGCGCACCGATTACATCGAGGCGACTCGGTGCAACCTTGGGATACGTGACCAAAACGTCAACAGTTATATTTTTGCACGGGCCTTTTGTTGCCTCTAAATAACTCAACAATAACAGCAAGAGGACCAACAGTTATAATTAATCTAAACTTCAATTCTGGCATATATGTAATTGGGTATATTTGATATTCAATTGCCGAGTGTTTTAACAGAGTTTGGCGACAATCGACAATCGAACAATGAAGTGTACATTTATTCAGATGGGATGAAAGCAGCACTTTCACAAGATCATCGTACCAGGATAAATTCCAAATGAAATACACTGAGATAGTCAAGAAGCCTAACCAACCCAAGCGGTCTTCCATATTATACAAAAAAGAAAATAAGATTGACGATTATCAGAAACAAAATACAAACGAGATGAAAATGCTAGATGAAAGAAGATTTTCACATCTTCCAGTAGTCCGTGAAAGAGACTTTGCTGATGTCTTCAAAGTTGATGTCAAGAATGTGCCTTGGTTTTCGATACTTCATATACCACTTCATATCTATTGAGTTCTTCAGTATTCCGGTCACTAGGTCATTGTCATGAATCTTCATCTTCTGCAGCATAAACAAAAGGAGGTCCTGTATAAACTTCTCGATGTGGTCCATATCTAGATCTGAGTGGATGGATTGGTTTTTCACAGTTCGGTCCAGCTGGGCAATGGTCCTCAGGGTAACATTCTGCAATGACTATAGCTCGCTCCATCTGCTTCTACAGATAGTCGCCCACGCAGGCATGCTATAGAGGACCGAAGTAGCTTGTTGTCGATGCTGAGGGTGCTGTTGCGACCCAACAGAGTTTGGTTGAATTACAGAGAATATATATAAGGGCCGGAGTGGCCATTATCCAATAAAAGTTACAAGTGTAAGTTACAAAATAAAAAAGACCAATGGGGAGAAACAATCTCTTAACATTGATACAAAATTAAGAAATATAGAAAAATAACTTGACTCTATAAGCAATTTGATAAGTATGGAATCTCCTATCGGGCCAGCGTCTCCGTTTAGTAAAAGCTAGGGGTCCTCCTTGGAAATCTCCAACGTCTCACAGGCGTCCAAAATGTTCTAGTTTATAACCTGTCTCAACAAACGGCAGTGTTGTAGAAGTATGTCGTGTCCGGTGTCAAGCATATGCTTGGCCACTGCTGATCTTTCCGGGCGGCCGAACCTGGCGTGGGCATTATGCTCTTTGAATCTAGTCCGGACCTTCGACACTTATCAAATTGCTTAAAGAGTCAAGTTAATTTTCTATATTTCTTAATTTTGTATCAATGTTTCTTTTACTTTCTTTGATTTTATTATTTAGGTAGTTATTTTGTCTATCCAGTTATACGTTGTATAATTTTAATAATCGGCCTTCTGTAACGATTGTTCGAGACCAGCAGGAAGTATCTCTACTAGGTCCCCGCTTCTGATGTTAAGAGATTGTTTCTCCCCATTGGTCTTTTTTATTTGTAACTTACACTTGTAACTTTTTATTGGATAATGGCCACTTCGGCCCTTATATATATTCTCTGTAATTCAACCAAACTCTGTTAAGTTCTTCTGGTCAGCACACATCTAGCTACACCAAGTGTCCCAAATATCCACAAGTCAAAAGGATCAAAAGCACCAAAGTGGTAGGAGGAAAATCCTATGCTTCGGTCGCATCCAGTTCTGCTGATACTAGGGATACACGTACGGTCGACCACAATCAATTGCGTGATATTTACAGGTTCCTAGGAAATTTGCTAAAATAGTATAAGAAAAGTGAAAAAGCAGTGCCACAGATTGCCTCTCACGAATCTAACAAATGATTATGACAGACACCCATACAAGATCGTAAATCAAAGGAAACTCCGTTGCAAAATTTGGAATGCAAGGGGAATCGCTCGCAAGCGCATCGAGTTCTACAATTTCCTTACAAATTGGAATATCGATGTCGCCATCGTGTGCAAGACGCACCTGAAATCTACTCAAGTCTTCACCTTGCCAGGATATCGTGTTTATCGCAAGAATAGGCCACTGGGTAATAATGCCAGCCACGCTTTTGGTGGAGCAGCGATCATTGCAAAGGACGGCATTGATCATCGTGAGTCTGTCACTCCAAACTTTGTGGAATTGGAAGCAGTCTCCGTTATTATAAAACATGAGGACGCAGGTGAAATCAAGTTCAACTCTTTATATAACTCACCCAAGCACAAGCATGATCCGTGCAAACTTGACGAGCTGCTCTCCTAACCTATTCCATTTGTTATTGCCGGCGACTTGAATGCCAAGCACCATGCGTGGAACTCCAAATGCCCCAATCAAAACGGCAATATCTTATATGGATATACCTTAAACGAGATTGACACCTTCGTTGCTGGTCCCCTTGATGACACATACTACTGCGACCACTCACCTGTTAGCGACGTGCTGGATATTGCCGTTCTTAAAGGTTTCCTCAAGCTTTATAATATATTCACAGTCGACGACTTATCTTCTGACCACCGTCCAGTGATGCTATGCTTGAGGACTTAAACATCGATAACAAGGCGTGAAAGTTTTCTTCTTTGGAAAATCTATGTTAATGCTAACAGTTCACTATAGTGAGGGCTCCTGCTCTTCAGTCGATGAGCAGTAATATTAATAATTGCATTAATGTTTTTATGTTTATTTTTGCTTGTGTTCTCCACAACGTGTGAACAAATAACGCAGCAGACTTATCTCTACATACATCGTGGAGTCCCGACAACGATCCCGAATTTACAGGCACACGAATTGTGCCAAATTTCCCGTATGTGAATGCAACCTCCGTAGGACGAACGTCCGAAGCAGTCACCCACGTATCAAACAGTAAGATTCATATACCTAATAATCTTAAAGGCTAGAACGCCGTTTCTTCGTGTCACTGCTAAGCCTGTTCCATTTAAGATATTTATTGCTAATAACTTTATGCTCAAGGTACAATGCTAATGCCCGTTCTTTTATTTCTCCGAGCAGATCGGAGCTCCCCACTCTCCCCATAGTGAGGCATGGACCCTTCCTGGTCTACAAAGAAGAGGATAACGAAGCCCACTCTTATTTTACATATAGCTAATTCGCTAATTAGGAAATCTCATTAAATTTTGTAGTCTGAACTTCACTTTACATAAATGCAACTTTTTATTTTGAACAGTCCCTTAGAACTTCATGTAAAAATTTAATAGAAATATTAAATTGTTGTTTAATTGTTTAAAACGTCTACCCTCCTTACTCCGCTGTCACTACACGACATAATTCACGTGACATCTGGTGCTAAATTTTCCGGATATTAGAGGTCTATTAAAAAATCTTCCGGATTTTGAAACTCTAATAAAGCATCTTTCGTAATAAAGCTTAAAGGGCTAGGGGGATTTCGCAGAGTAAGGTAGCTCTGAAGTTAAGCATCGCCTAGAACGGCTAGTCACTGGATGGGCGACCTTCATTAAGTGAGACGAAATCTTATCCCCCTCCTCTGTGCTTTGAAGGGTACGTTTAAGCCGTCGTTCCCGGCTGCTACTACTACCTTGTAGCAGTCGTAAAACTGGCAGAAGCTGAAAAATCCATCTCCGAGTAATGTGCATGGGAGATTAGACCACATCTATTGTATGAAATGATTGTATCAGCATTTTTATTCTTTACTTACTTCTTCCACTGCATTAGTATAAGCTACTAATCATTTAAATTCAGTCGCAAGTTAGCAAAAAATATAACTGTGTTGCTGAATGCATATTTTGTTAGACCAATCTAAGAATAATTTAATTATGTTTGTGTATCAATTTACATTGAAGCCTCTCTTTCTGTGACAGGCAGATTCATGCGCCTAATATAATATTACTTGTTAAGTCATTTTGATTATTTACACATGATACCATTACTGGTGTATGCAGAAATCTCCGACAGTCTGTTCGACTTAATGGGCGACAGCAGTGGATGTTGAGCCGGCCATTTCTTGGACGTGCAACCAAAAAACTCGTGGCTTCAAATCCTTGTATCATTATTGTCATTGCAGCACACGATAAAGGTCCTTTACCATCTCGCAATCCAAGCATGCATCAATATGCCCGCAATGCCACTTTCTTATTCTGATAATAAAGGTTTAACTAGGAGGGCCTTCTTGATTAACAACAGCATTTCTATCCCTCACTATACGCTTCCGAAATAGAGTTTGCTGCTCTTTTAATACCATCTGAAAATTTGCTTATTAAACTGAGGACTGTAATCTGACACTGCCATCTGTTGGTGAAAATCCGAGCAATTATAGCATTTCAATCGTTTTCTGTGCAAAAACAATTTTTCATTTGCATTCGTGTGCGAATCACTGAGTTTTAAATTTTTTGGGGGATCACCCTGTCGAATTTTTCATCAGCATATAGCCATCTGTATATTAGGTGACGTTGCACATAGTCAAACAAAATATACAAAATAAATTATTAAGTTATAAAGTTAAAAAATCCAAAAGCGCATGTTTATGATACAGATTTAATGATTAAAAATTTTTAACTGTCTACAAAGTTTTGATTTCAATTGTACGACTTCTTTTTTCAGGGATCTTAGAAAAATTGAAAAGGAGACAACAAGACAATACAAGCAAGAACAGCTAGTTTCTTGGCTAACGTGGTTGGAAGAGGACGACTTACTCGATCAAATCATTGTTACCATAAAAACCAAAAATTCTTTGACGGAAGACAAGGACCCATCGCAAGCAATACGAATGGAGCAGCTATTTAATGCAGATGACCGAATTAGTTTGGTCGAAGGTTCCGCGAAATCGGTAAACAACTTTTTCTGCTGCAAACTGCTACGAGATTGGGCAACTGAAAAAGAGTACGCTGTGCGGAAATACAGTCTGATGTTTCACTTCGATTTAAAAGATTTTGTCAAAAATGCTTCCATAGAAGAACTCCTCGTCGAAAAATTTCTAAAGGAAGAGACTACATCCGACGAGGACATCATCGCTTGCATCAACAAGTAGCAACACCGAATTCTTTGCATTTTAGAAGGTTACGATGAAATGATCGAAGAAAAAAGAAGAAAAGTGGAGCCATTGCTTCGACTTCGACTGTTTCCTAAAATACACGTCATAGTCACATGCAGCGAAACTAATTCTCTCTCAAGCAAGCGCCAAATGACACTCTTAACTCAACATTAACTTGAAAAACAGGAAACTGGACAGATATGTTTCTACAGGAGACTCATCATCAAACAAGCCCAGGCTTCTTTAAATAAGGATTGGTTTTATATAGGCACTCGATTTATTTTTATTTATTTATCTGTTAATAACAATATACAGCTGCGACCACCTGGGACCGGTATGGTCAATAGACCGACTTGTTGGGTCCCAAGGGTCGCTAAAAAACAATAATACTATAATCATGAATTTGCAACAAAAAATTTAGCATAAATATGAAAACAATGATGAATATTATAAAATAAAAAACAAAAAATTAGAAAAATAACAATATAAAAAATAATAACACCAATAGACGAATAACAACTACGAAAAAATATAAGATGAAATAAAAAACCAAATTGATACAATTATTTAGTTTTTAAATTGGTTTTTAACCTAATAAATTATAGATATATAACAAATTATTGTAAAGACACATAACAAGATTTAAGCTAAGAACATAGTAAAAATCCGGATTACTATGATGGAATTACCGACCAGAAGATGAGAGTTTAAGAAATGATAATAGATCAGGATTCCAAAGTATGAAACTTAAGACTAACCATTACTTCAAAAATATAATAAATATAAACATATTAAACAAGAAACCAGACATAGACTTAAGTAATATACGGGTAAGCAGGACAAAGAGGGGATGTTAAACCTTTTTGATAAGCTTATCAAAACTTTAATGATAGACTCAGTTAGCACTCAGAGAGCCAGGTCTAAATATCGTAGTGGAAATCCAGAACAAAGGTCTTAAGATGTTTGCAGAATAGAGAAAAGGCCTCCTCAGCGCGTATTTCCACCGGAAGAAGAGCCCAACATCTATCGCCAGCATATGTCAAACAGCGACGCCGATAATTTAATTTAATTAAAGGGAGTTTCAAGTCAGAAGCTGTGCGTGTGGGAAAACTATGATTATCGGCATTGAGATTAAGATTAATAGGAGTAGAAACTAACAGGAACAATTTCGTGACTTTAAATACAAATATACATACACTAATAAAATATACTTGATAAACAGTAGCAATTCGAAGTTCTTTAAAAAGATGGGAAACGGAAGTGCGTTTCGGAAATCCAAAAAGTGATCGGAGGAACCACTTCTGTAGTTTGAAAATACGTGCCAGGTTCGATGACGTGGAGGATCCCCAGAAAATAATGCTGTAGCAAAAAGCAGAATGTATCCAAGCATTGTATAATAGTAAAAGAATTCTAGTAGGCAAAAAACGTAATCTGGAGATAATTCCCTGCTTATGATTTAAATTAGTTAGTAGTGAATCAATATGAGGGTCCCATGTAAGATCATGCGTAATAACCAACCCTAGGTACCTAAAGGGTGTCACTGTTACTAAAGGGCAGCCATCATAGAGTAAGGAAAAAACCTCAGGTACGTTGCGCTTATTCCTTTGATAAAAAAGCATAGATTTGGTTTTCTCCGTATTAACATACAAAAAATTCGTACTGGACCATGTTTTCAGCTTAGAGAGCGCATAATTCAACGATGATGACAACAACGCAATGTCGTGACTTGCCGCTATAAGCGTGACATCGTCAGCGTATAAAATTATCTGAAATGGTATAGAAAGAGGGATGGCTGATGGCAAATCATTTATATATAGACAAAACAACAAGGGAGAAAGCATAGAGCCCTGCGGGACTCCCAGGTTTCTCGTAATTCGATGCGAAGAGATATCGGATTGAAGTAGAAAATAAATCCTGTTGGTGAGAAAACTCGTAAGCCATTGCAAAGGAAGCCCTCGGATACCATAGAGATTCGATAATTTGAAAAGGAGCCGATCAGTGAGTACGGAGTCAAAAGCCTTGGTAAAATCGACATATATCGCAGCAACAAATTTATTAGCAGGCATCTCACTCGAAGTGAATTCCAAAAACTCATGGCATGCAGTTTCAACACTTCTTTTTGGAACGAATCCATGCTGAAATGGCGAGATTAGGGTATTATCAAAGATATATTGGGATAGTCGAAAATAGTATAGTTTCTCGAATATTTTTGCAAAAGTAGAAGGAGCAGAAATTGGCCGATAATTCGAGAAACGCTTAGGATCCCCTTTTTTAAATATGGGGGTGACTCGTGCGATCTTTAAGACATCTGGGAAAATACCTGTAATTAGTGAGTGGTTAAATAAGAAAGCTAAAGGTTCGGCTAATTCACGATGTAAACAGATTATTGTATCAGAAGATAGGCCAAGAGGGTCAAGGACTGATGAAGACTTTAAAGAAAGTATTACTTTATCCACCTCCTCAGAAGTAGTAGGGGCTGCAAAGAAACTGGAAACCACATTAGAGTAAATAAAATCATTTTGCGTACTTTCAAGGTTAGTTAATGCAGAATTATATGGTAATAGGGATTGCAGAAAGGTAGTCAAATTGGAACTCGTGACCTGGTCAGACTGTTCGAATGGAGTCACTGGGGGACGAGAACCTACCGAGAGATTTTTTATTAGTTTCCACTTATCTTTAGAAGAGTGGAGGCGAGCAAACAGTCTTTCGAAGTAGACTGATTTAGCCTCCCTTATCTGCAATTTTACAGCATTTGGATAGGATTTAAATCTTTTAATATTAGCCGGAGAAGGGGCTCGACGAGCTTTTAAATTAAGGTTGTTCTTTTTCTTGAATGCAGCACGAATAGTGGGGGTGATCCAAGGCTTCCGTGAGCTAATAGTAGGTGAGATTAAATTCGATGAATATCGATAAGGAAGGTACCGGTCAAATCCTATGTTTACATGATTTAAAAAAGTATCAAATAGCGCATTAGTATCTTGCTCAGTTGACAATAGTGTTCCCCAATCTATTAGAGCAAAAAATGATTGCAAAACTATGAGCCTATAATTTGACATAATTAAAGGACACAATGGATTCGATTAACGAGAATGAGACGACAACCATTTTAAACTACTGTCCTCTTTTCCTTCCATCTTTGTGTGTTATGATACAAAGCGTACATGAAAAGAAACTAAAATGCAAAACGGAAGTGTACAAAAATTATTTCAACTACCTTTTCAACACCTTATCCAACACTAAAAAAGAAGTGGACATTTTCATTTTGATCGACCCTAACAGTATCTCATCAGCTGTTGGCGAATATCTACAAACATTGTGTCGCTTCGGAAAATATGCGATGCAAAAGATGATCAAGAAGGAATCTGTATCCATGGATGAAAACCAACTCGAAATGTATTGTGGAGGAAAAAGTATTTTGAGACTTGGATTCTTAGTGAAAACAGGCGACGTTTACAAACCCATCGACGACAGTTTCGTCCAATTCACGGCTGCCTTCTCCACCTTCAACGTACTGCGGGAGTCAGGAAAAGGTACTTTTAAAAGTCAACTTCATACGTTTGTGACGACGGAAGGATTACGACCAACGACTGATGACTCGCTCTTCTTTCTTTTCCTCGCTGGATTACTCAACGACAAAGCGGGACTTCTCTTCGAGGCACTCCTATCTGTCTGCGATTGGTTCGATCTAGCGAATGTCGCTTTCGCCAACATTTTGATCGAAATCATCGACATTCTCCGGTTCGTCCGTTCTATCCGAAATATCTTGACTTCGCTCTTTCCTCCTTTTTATTCCACTTCTCGTGATTTTGGTTCCATCGACAAAGAATTCCGTTCCTCGCCCATTCACTCGCTCCTCTTCAACTCAGCACTCGAGTCGAACGTCATTCAAACACTCAAATGGAATCCTTCTGTCTCGATCCCCTTGAAGGAAAATGTCAAAATCAATCATTTGTGGCTGGATCTCGACGGCAACTTTAATTCACATAACCAACTTAATTCAATCATCTGCGAAACCCTTTCCCTCCTTTTTTGTGGATCGCTTAAAGTCGAACGATGGTCAGATGTCATTCGTTTCATCAATTCGGTCAAAAGAAATAAACTTTGTTTTCTATTCCAA
>JAHWFO010013765.1:3057-15060 GCA_023313115.1 Rhysida immarginata
GCCAGTCTGGCAGCAGTAAGATATCGTTTGATCTCGGGTAAACCTAAGCCACCTCTCTCGAGTCTAGATGACACAAGGGGTCCTTGATGGTAAGTGAACCCCGGATGATTACTCTGTGACTGTTGTGTCCATAGATCGAATAATGCATTTTGTTGACATAAATGATGCACATGTCCAGACGAAAAGTTGTTATCATCGTCTGGATGGCAGTTGAAGTCGCCAGCAATCACCACAGGCACAGCACAACACAAATAAAAGTTCAGATCGTCGAAAGAAGTCTGTTTCTCTGCTCTTCCACACGGCGCATATACGTTAAGCAATCGGAAAGTCACACCTGATGATAAAATGTCAAACGAAATTACTCTGCACTCGCAGTCATAAATACAGTTCGACACCTGAAGGGAAGGGTTAAAGATGATTGTAACAACCCCTTGTCCAACAGGTGAAGATGAGTTTATGAAGAATTGCGCACTAGGAAATTGACTGCGAAAGCCAGGTAGATTATAACAGTTCTGGGTGAAAGCTAATTTAACTTCCTGCAGAAGAAGGATATCTGGCCTGTACAGAGCAATAGAAGTTAATAGTACCGATTGCTTAAAACGGGAACCCAGGGAACGTATGTTCAGCAAGATGACCTTCACTCAGAGGATTTAGGTGGAAGAGGCTGACCTAACTTCGATGGAGGCTGGTCCATCTTCGACGACGAATGTGGCTCAGCAGTCCTTTGAAGCGGTGAGCGCGTCCGATGAGAGGAACTATGGCGGCTACTCACACTGCCGTCCCTCTAGGGCGATGATGATGCCTTCTTGTCCCTTTTGCTACGATGGCAGGTCTTCTTTTTACGGGGAGACTTGCTCTCCGTACGCCCTTCCGGCTGCGTCGATGTGGAGATCGCCGTTGGAGCCGAAAATGACACAGGGAACGCTGCAGGAAGACGGGTGATTCCCACTGGCTGCGACGCTGGTAGAGACGGAGGGGGGAGAGCTGGAAATTCCTCCTCCAAAGGCGTCGAAACATCACCCAATGGGGCTTCAATGTCTTCCTCTGCAGAGATCACTTCTTCATCCATCACGATGTCGCTTGATGGCTGAAGCAGGGACGTCTCCTCAGCAACCTCTGAAGACGGAGGGAGTGATGATGGCGGCACTAATCCTTGCTCGTCTTCAGTTGGTAGTGGAGGCAAAGATGGCTCAGGTGAAGCGGCCCGCGACGTACGTGGAGAAGGTACGGGCCGGGCCGGGCCGGTTGTTGTGGCTCCGCATCTTGTTCTACAGTTCTCATCTTCGGTGACGGACGAGGCGTTGACGTGACTGCTGCTGCACTGCTATCAATCTTCTCCGGGCAACGATGGTATCTGCCCACCAAGCGGGAACATTTCACACAGTTTTTCAGGAGAGGGCAATCTCTCCTGACATGAGAAGACTTTTTGCAGTACCAGCAGCACGGCCTCATACCGTTATAGTACACGAAGACACGTTCTGCATGTAAAATAAGGGAATCTGGAATGTCCTTTTCCAGCCTCATATCGAAATATATGTCGCCGTTCTGGAGTCGGGGAGTATCTGCGTGCTCGGGATGATAAATACCGAGCACTTCCCCAAACTCCGACATATAATTTCGAATATAAGCCGTGGACAGTAACGGCGAAATTCCCCTGACGTGGACTGTGAGGTGGCCAGGGTCCGCGTGATAAAAGTTGACGGTGGTGTTGCCAACTTTCACGCACTCCACATCGACGATGCGATCAGCAATAGCACTTGACTTGCAGAGCATTCTCAACTCCGTAGAGGAGAGTCTCTGCAAGACCAAGATGATAGAAGGGTCCTCAGACGCTAAGACAGGCGGTACCCCAGATTTGACGAACAGCGCCTTCATATAAACGGCGACGGAAAATGGCTCGTCCGCCATTAACATGACCATTCGGTCCATAATTAAATGAGAAAAAAGTCACAAAAAAGTTCGGGGGGGGGTCCCAAAAGTCACAATACTGCGTTGAATTGTGGGTAGCGGCGTGAATAATTCTTAAGTTCACAAAAAAACAAAGTCACTCACTCACAAACACCAGAGGTCTATTTGAGATAGGTCATGGTCGTCCGTACCTCCTTCATTAGTCGCTCGCTAAAGTCATGCTGTCTCTTCCTTTCAAATCCTCCGCTTTTATTTCCCCTGGTTGGATTCCTCTCAGACACCGGCAACCACTCAGGGTAAATCGACCGTGGAGGTATGGTTGTGCAAAATAGAACAACGGATTAAGAGACAGGTAGGAATCTCTATCAAACGAAATCACAACACTATAGCTACAAATCTTAAGTGGATACCATTATTACCAGAGGAAGTTGCTCCTACGTCCAAGCGCGGACAATCGCGTGGGCGCCCAACGCTAATGCCGGCTAAGTTAGGAATGGGGAGAATGACTTCCACTGTGTTCAAGCTCCACGGGAGAAATTCGTGTTCCGTTTGGGGGCGTAGTGTAATGTCCGGGTCGTGGCTCTACGGAGTAGGCACAACGTGTGTCGGGGAGCTCACGTCCTCAGCGCTGGCGGCTATGTGGTCCGATAGGTCTACAAGGGCCTCTCCTTTATCGCCCAAATAGTCAGACGTCTCAGGGGCGGATGGCGATCGGGTAGACTAGGTGTAAGGTTTGATGTAGGCGGACGTCGGACATCTAGCTTCAGACTTGGCTCGGGAAGCGTTGTCCTCCTTCAACCTCGGGACACCTCGACGGCTGTCGTCCAATTTGGCGGGCGGACGAGACGACCTTTTCCTGAGATGGAATATCTCTTCGTGCGGCGTACGAAATCGGTTACTCCGGCATCTGGGGCGGGCGGACAGCTGACGCCTTCTTGTTCTCTCGCTCTCGAAAGACGATGCTTGATTACGTACAACTGGACCTTCTTTCACCCTCTGCTCTGCTGGGGAACTATCCTTCACGGGGCACTTATGGCTACGAATAGATATACTATTAATGGACTCAGAAATTCTATCTTTCTTACGTCTGCCAGGCCTCAGTCTATGTTCCCCGTCCTTCGTCCAGATCCGTGTCCATGGGTTGGAGCTGGGGCTTGATGTTGTTCGCCCCAGCGAACACCCTAAAACGGATTTTTAAGAACGGGGCATTCAGGCGAACATGCTTTAAGATTCGAGCAGCCCTTTAATTTAGGGCTTCGTCACTTAATTAAACGCCTTCGTTGAAGACTCGTTCGCCCACCGGTGAATTATCAGAAGTCCATGGGGAACATAAACAGATATCCGTAAGTGTTATGCCCCCCCCTGGATAACTACACAAAGGCCTTTTAATGACGTATAACGACTTTTAAAAACAGCTGGACCTAGCCGGTGCCGTTCGAGGAGGAGGAAGGACCTCAGATGTGCAGCTCCTCTCCTACATACTACTGCAGATGTCGGGTTTGACCCTCTCATCCTATCAACACGAGAAAGCCACAGTTCTTTATTCATAAAGGCGATGGAGACGGCCAGGTCCAGTTTCAATGCAGCACCGGTGGAGTCGTCCATCAGGAATCGTACCGCCTGGTAAGAAAGATTATTCAGTCCAAAGTGCTGTTTAAGACGATCCCAGATGGACTTTGCGAACGAGCACTCATAAAACACATATTCGATGGATTCCTCAACACCACAAAACAAGCATCCAGCAGACCCGACAACTCTCCAAAGGTGGAGTCGCTAAAAAGTGTAGAATCCATGGTGCAGCAGTCGCCATTGATAGTTAAAGGATGTTTTATCAAACGCAAATGCTTCCATTGCCTTAAAGATGGCTGACCATGGAAATGGAGGAATCCATGACCACATGATGGCACTGTGGTCGGAGAATGAACATGGAATTACCTCCATTTTACCCGGCGAACCAGCAAATGCATTGTCAACGAAAAAAAAGTCCAATCTTGATGTAGTGGGCCCTTGATGGAAAGTAGACCCAAGCTGACTACTTTGTGGATGGTGTGTCCATAGGTCGAACAATGCATTTTGCTGGCACAAACGATACACGTGACCAGACGAGAAGATGTTGTTGTCGTCTGGATGGCAGTTCAAATCTCCAGCAATCACCACAGGCAACGATGAACACAAAAAGTTATTTAAGTCACTGAAAAACGTTGGTTTCTCTGCTGTTCTACACGGTGCACTGCGAAGGCCCGGAAGGTCGTAGCACTATTATGAAGTGGCGAGTTTTACTTCTTGAAGCAACAAAATGTCCGGCCTGTACAGGGCAATGAACGATGACAACACCGACTGCTTAAAAGAGGAACCAAGAGAACGCACGTTCAGGGAAATGACCTTCATTGTGGATGTTTAATGGCGCACCTGCTGACCTGTACGTTTTCTTGCAGTACCAGCAACACTGCCTTTGACCCTTGTAAGACACGCGAACTTTGTTGCCGTGCATTACAAGGTTCTATGGAATGTCCCTCTGAAGGTTCATCGCCACTATGATGCCACCAGTCTTCTGCAGGGGAGAATCCGGATGAGTCGGATAAGCTGCTTTCTTCACCTGCCCGTAGTCGGATATGTGAAGGCGGATACACACTTGCACGGTTTACATCCGACTAGCTGTCGCATGCGACTCTGGAACGACTACTTCCGGTCTCAAACGGCCAGTCGTAGGAGTCGTGCGACTAGTTTCTCAAACTTCAGCTCTGTCCGACTTTCACGCGACGTGTCGTTCACGATAACCAATCAGGATTAGCATCACGGGAAGCATCCACACGATTAGCATCACGGGAAGAATATACACGATTTAGCATCACGATTAAAATTAATCTTCGTTGGATTAATAACAAATTGTATTTTTGACGCGTAATCGAATCCATTTTGGCGGAAATGAATAGTTTCCTGTGTGACTGCAGCGCTATCACGGACACAATTTGAGATAAAATGCTTGTCGGTTGAAAGTCGTGCGCGCGGAAGTTGGAAATGTGTGTTTTGCTAGTCGCATGCACTATGGTGTCGCTTCAAGTCGGATGAAAACCGTGCGCGTCAAAGTCGGATATGTGTGTTGGCACCTTTACGCTTCAGGTAATCTTCTTCCATCAGTGGCGAGGCGCCCCGGATAAAGATGGGCAGAAGGGGGAGGCCGTGGCCTGGTGGGCTTTCACTGAACATAACTTCTGTGAAGTTAAGCTACATCAGGCACGGCTCGCCACTGGATGGGTGACCATCCATGATAGCAGATCTTTACCCCCCCCCCCTCGGCTGCTGCGACCATCATACAGCAGTCGTGAATCCAGGTCCATCCAGGGACCCAACTCGTCGGCCTCTGGCCATACAGGCCCTGGATGGACGTATTGGATCCAATTAATTAATAAATAAATAATAAAAAAAAAAATCCGGGCTCAGCATAGATTAGGCGGACGGTGGTTTGCCCTACCTTGACATAATCCGCAGACACGACACGGTCTGCTATGTTTCGCTGTCGGCAGGGCATCCTCCATTGGTTTGGAGAAAGTCTTTGCACGACAGAAACAGCAGGATCGCCAGACGGCAACACGGGTGGGATGCCCGTCTTCAAGTATAGTTCTTTCATAAACATGCCGACGGCTATTGGTCCGTCGGCAACCAAAAACACCCTGCTCCCCCTGGCTCACCCCCCCAACCTTGGGGGGGGGGGGGGGGAAACTTACCCCGGGGTCGCCGGGGGGAAGGTCACTAAAAGTCACAGAGTTTTTCACGCACGCGTGAAAAATTATATAAGTTTAAAAAAGACACTCACTCACAAAAGCCGGAATCACTATATCACTATTAACTACTTTGTCTTCCGTGGCTGTTGGAGCTGAGGCTGATGGTGTAGCCTCAGCGGACGCCTAATCATGAGGTCTTAAAATCTAGGCGTCCAGGCGCACATGCTGTAAGTGGCAAGCAGCCCATACGGGGCTGCGTGACTTATCCAAACGCCTCAAAAAAGAGGCCCGTTCATATCTGACGAGGTATCAGAAGGCCATCGTAAAGGTGAAAAGGAAGGTCTGGTCTCCTCCGATGACCTCGCATAAACACTTAGATGTTGTGTAGCGTTTTTTAAACTTTAACGGACCTAGCCGTGGCCATTCAAGGAGCAGAAAGGATCGAAGTTGATCGACCACTTTCCTCCATACGGTCGAGAGTGATGTAAGCTGACCCTGCGATCGACTCCAGCGGGCCAGCCACAGTTCTTTATTGACGAAGGCGATCGCAATAGCTAGGTCCGTTTTAAATACCTCGCCAGTGGAATCGTTTAAGAGGAAGCGCACAGACTGATACGAAAACTGTACCAGCCCGTAAAGCTCCCTCAAACGATTCCAGATCGACTTCGCAAACGGGCACTCGTAAAATATATGGCTGACGGTCTCGGTTACGCCGCAGTATCCACATCCAGCAGACACGACCACTTTCCACTGATGCAGACGTTGAAGGGAAAAGAACCCGTGATGCAACAGCCGCCATTGATAATTAAATAATGTTCTTTCGAAAGCAAAGGATTTTAGAAGCTTCATGACTGCTGCCCACGGGTGATCGGGAAAAAATCGAAGGATGTCGGTCGATTCTCGAGGGTCGGTCTGCTGAAAAAACCACGAAAGACGGAGTACTCCCCAGTCTTGTGGATCAATACGGCGAAGCATCGGTAATACAGTTACTAAGTCCAGGTTAAATGTTGTATAAATGACAGGATGGAAATGATACGTCACTACTGGCAACAAGGATGGTAATGGGAGCCTATTCACCTTGAAAAAACATCTTAGGTGTAAAAACAAAAAGTTCGCCCATAGAGGAGGAGGGCAAAGAAATACCCGTATCATAGCAGCTAATCTAGCAGCATTGAGATAACGCTTAATATCAGGTACACCTAGTCCCCCTCTCTCAAAGAGAATAAAGTGGAACGCTGCTCTTAATGGATGACAACGTTGCTGAGCAGTTGTCCGCCAAACACGGTTCACAAATGCCTATGCAGTTTCCTGAAGAGTTTATACGGAGGCAAGGTGAATAGGCACTTAGATGTTAGAACTGGAAGTACATGGGTCTTGATGTATCTCACCTTGACGAACATTGATGTTGAAAACCGGAAGTTTAGGTCAAGGCAGAAATGCACTTCTCAATCACTTGTTGCCAGTGCATAGACCATAGTTGATTGGAAAGAAAAGGCATACCCTAACACTGTAATTCGGTCGCACCATGTTATCGGGAAAGTTTTAAGGTAGCCTACAGTCCACTTCCCAATAGCAATACCTTTAGACTTGACGAGGTTGATGGAACTCCCCGTCGAAGTACTAAAGTGGTCAAAGGTCTCTTTATAGGTGCTCATGGAATAGGGATCGGACGCAAAAAGCAATACGTCAACTGCATAAGCCAAAGTCCTGGTGTTTATGGATGCGGCTGGCAGATCGTATCCTCGAACATCTTGGTGGCGATTTAAGAATTGCAATAATGGTTCTAAATAAAAGATGTATAGCAGGGGGGAAAGAGGACACCCCTGCCTGACACCCTTACACAGATGGAAGGTAGCAGATTATGGAACCATTAATCGCCACACATGATGCGGCCGAAACATACAGTGCGGAAATAATCGTGGCAAAATTCCGAAGACGAAGGTGTCGAAACACTTCAAAGAGAAACCCATGGTTCATTTTGTCGAAAGCCTTTTCCTGGTCAAGGCTTAAAACGGCAAGCGTTTGCTGACGAGCACACGCTTCTTCCATCACACACCGAATCGTAATTAGATTATCGGACATCCTGCGTGATGGAATGGAGCAGGATTGTCCGGGGTTGATAAATCTTCGGCGAAGACTTTCAGTCTTTGTTGAAATACACCAGTGAAGACCTTGTAGTCGGTGTTGAGAAGGGTTATTGGCCTCCACTGGGTAACGAGCTCTGGATTCGGCACTTTGGGGAGTAAAATGATTTTCAATAATTTCTTATCTATTTTTATGTTGGAAAGTCCTCTAACGGAATTAATATGACCAGTAATCATTCTTTGTGCGACTATAAAATTTTTCTGTCATTTTCTCCATTTCAGTGTTTTTATTCATTGAAAACCAGCTTTCCACGGTGAAGTCCGATGTGATGGAAGACGGGTCTTCGATGATCGAATTAAACACTTGCACCAGGAAAGGCCCAAGAAGATTCCATGTCGCGTAGTAGAACGACTATGGTATGCCATCCATACCCAGGCTGGACTGATGACGGCCGTCCGCCGACAGGAACTTCTTGATTTCGTCTTCGGAAAAGGGACGAGAGATAGACAGGTCAGCATCCTCAGAATAAGGTCTTAGCGCCTCAATCCACTGCTTCGTTTCGTCTGATGGAATGATTGGGTTATCGAAAAAGGATGAAAAATGGGCATGAAATGCTGACAAGATGTCATGATCAGAATTTACTTCCCCATTTTCCACCACCAATCGATGACATCGTTTTCTGTTGGCACGTCGTCTCTCCTCGGCGAACGCGGCTGATGATAGATTCCTGACGTCAGTCGCCCAGGAAAGTTTGGCTCTGAGCGCTGCGCCAGCCGCCTTCCGGATCATTAGAGCGTCGATCTCACTCTTCACCTGACGAATCTCCATCTCGAACTCCTCCTTCGGGGTAGATACTTGGAGGAGCCGGAGGATCTCTTGTAACATGAGGAGATGACGACGTCGATGACGAGCAGCATCTAACCCAATCTTCCGAAAGAACCGTTTGATCTTGGTTTTCAATTCTAACCACGAAGCAAGCATAGGAGGCAAATCGAAGGTGTTTTTCAACGAACTGAGCTAACATTCCCTTGTATTCCTCTTCATGGAGCAGAGAAACATTCAGAAACCAATTGCGATGGACTGCAGTGCCTGTAGATGATGCTGGAAATGGAGGATTCCATGACCACATGATGGCACTGTCGGAGAATGAATATGGAATTACCTCCATTTTACCCGGCGAACCAGCAAAAGCATTGTCGACGAGAAAAAGGTCTAATCTTGATGTAGTGGGCCCTTGATGGAAAGTAGACCCAAGCTGACTACTTTGTGGATGGTGTATCCATAGGTCGAACAATGCATTTTGCTGGCACAAACGATACACGTGACCAGACGAGAAGATGTTGTTGTCGTCTGGATGGCAGTTCAAATCTCCAGCAATCACCACAGGCAACGATGAACACAAAAAGTTATTTAAGTCACTGAAAAACGTTGGTTTCTCTGCTGTTCTACACGGTGCATATACATTAAGCAATCGGAAATTGACACCAGACGTTGAAATGTCCAATGAGATTACCCTGCACTCGCAGTCAAACACTCAGTTCGACACCAGAATGGAGGGGTTGAAGATGATGGAGGCAACCCCTTTCCCATTTGGTGACGAAGAGTTGATAAAAAATTGTCCGTTGGTGTATTGACTGCGAAGGCCCGGAAGGTCGCAGCACTGTTGCGAAGTGGCGAGTTTAACTTCTTGAAGTAACAAGATGTCCGGCCTGTACAGGGCAATGAACAATGACAACACAGATTGCTTAAAAGAGGAACCATGAGAACGCACGTTCAGGAAAATGACCTTCATTGAGGATGTTTAATGGCGCACCTGCTGACCTGTATCCGGTTAAGACTTAGGCTTCTCAGATGATACGGGGGGCTCCGTCGTTCTTATCATCGGAGA
Source organism: Rhysida immarginata (assembly GCA_023313115.1). Classification (NCBI taxonomy): domain Eukaryota; kingdom Metazoa; phylum Arthropoda; class Chilopoda; order Scolopendromorpha; family Scolopendridae; genus Rhysida; species Rhysida immarginata. The sequence continues at coordinate 12,661 of JAHWFO010013765.1, forward strand.
TCGCAGACGACCTGATGAGGAAGAAAGGCTGCGCTGGTGGCCCGCGCGGCTGTCTCTCTCGGAGGAAGAAGTGGCTCGCCTCTCGTCCCTGCTGCCACGATCCCGTCTGGATTTTTTCTTGCGGGGACTCCTCGTCCTCACAAGAAGATCCTGCTGTTTCTGCGCTGATGGAAGCGAGGTTCCAGTAGAAGATGTCATCCTGGAAGGTGACGACGTATTAATAGTCTGCGCAGGCTGTGATGTTGTTGACTGCGCTGGTGGAGGAAGAGCTGGAAACTCCTCCACTGAGAAGGTGGATTCTGCTCCTATTGAAGCATCTACGTCGTCATCTCCAGAAGCTTCGTCTTCGCCCATCGTTACATCCAGAGATGACTGAGGAAGGGGTGTAATGTCTGGGAGCTTAGAAGGAGGTGACGATGGCCGCTACCTCCTGGGCTCCGAAGATGTAGTTGGAGTCGAAGATGTTCGAGGCGGTGGTGGCATCATCTCCTTCTGCTCCTGGGGAAGAGTCGGAAGAGCAGGTGAAACTTGGCTCTTCCGCGATGGTGATCTAGGGGACGAAGCTCTGGTTGCCCTGAGGACTTGGCCGGTGATGACATCATGTCTTGCTGCTGGGACGACATTCCTTTAGGCGAAGCTGGGACGTCTGCTGGCGCTGCAAACACCCTATCCAGGCCCTGGTGGTATTTCCTCACAATGCGATTACATGCATCGTATTTCTTTAGGATAAGGCAGCCTTTTCTGACGTGCGACGTTTTCTTGCAGTACCAGCAGCACTGCCTTTGACCCTTGTAAGACAAGCGAACTTTGTTGCCGTGCATTACAAGGTTCTGATGGTTCATCGCCACTATGATGCCACCAGTCTTCTGCACGGGAGAATCCGGATGAGTCGGATAAGCTACTTTCTTCACCTACACGTAGTCGGATATGTAACGCTTCAGGTAATCTTCTTCCATCAGTGGCGAGGCGCCCCGGATAAAGATGGGCAGATATCCGGGCTCAGCATAGACCAGGCGGACGGTGGTTTGCCCTACCTTGACGTAATCCGCAGACACGACACAGTCTGCTATGTTTCGCTGTCGGCAGAGCATACTCCATTCGTTTGGAGAAAGTCTTTGCACGACAGAAACAGTAGGACCCCAGACGGCATCACGGATGGGATGCCCGTCTACAAGTATAGTTCTTTCATAAACATGCCCGACGGCTATTGGTCCGTCGGCAACCATAAACACCATGCTCTCCATGGCTTAGAGAAGAAAAGTTCGGTGGGGGGGGGGGTGAAACCTCCCTCGGGGTCGCCGGGGGGAGAGTTACTAAAAGTCACAAAGAGTTTTTCACGCACGCGCTGTTTGGTTGGTTGCTGCGTGAAAAATTATAAGCCGGAAGTTCAAAAAAGACACTCACTCACAAAAGCCGGAAGTTCAAAAAAGACACTCACTCACAAAAGCCGGAATCACTATTAACTAGTCTGTCTTCCGCTGTTGGAGCTAAGGCAGATGGTGTTGCCTCAGCAGACGCCTAAACAGGGATCTTGAATTTCTAGGCGCCTAGGCGCACAGGCTGTAAATGTCTAGCAGTCCGATTGAGGATTGCGCAACTTATTCAAACGCCTCAGGAACGAGGCCCGTTCGCTACCGACGAGGTATCAAAAGGCCATCGGAAAAGTGAGGTGGAAGGTCTGGTCTCCTCCGATGACCTCGTATAAACAATTGGATGTTGCAAAGCGTTTTTTAAACGTAAACGGACCTAGCTTTGACCATTCAAGAAGAAGGAAAAATCGGAGCTGAATGGCCACCTTCCTCCATACAGCTGTGAGTGATAGAGGTTTACCTAGCGATCGACTCATACGGGCCAGCCAAAGTTCTTTATTAATGAAGGCGATCGCTAGAGCTAAGTCCGGTTTCAATACCTCGCCGGAGGAATCGTTAATGAAGAAGCGCACAGACTGATACGAAAAATGTACCAGCCCGTAACGCTGCTTCAAACTAACCTAGCAGACTCGACCACTCTCCACTGATGAAGACGTGTAAAAGAGTGAAATCCGTGATGCAAGAGTCGCCATTGGTAATTAAATAATGTGCGCTCAAAAGCAAAAGATCTCAGTAGCTTTAGGACTGCTGCCCACGGATAATCAGGAAAGAACTTAAGGATGTCAGTTGTCTCCCCTGAGTCGGACTGCTGGAAGAACCACGATAGACGTAATGAGCCCCACTCATGCGGATCCAGACGGCGCAACATGGGCAAAAATGTCACAATTTCGACAGTAAAAGTCTTATATAGGTTTGGTTGACGAAAATAAATAATCACTGGCAACAAGGGAGGTAATGGAAGCCTATTCTCCTTGAAGAAAAAGCGTAGATGCGAAAAACCAAAACTCGACCACATGGGGGGGGGGGGGGG